>JAKSZP010010035.1:0-26925 GCA_022478985.1 Massospora cicadina | reverse complement strand
TTTTCCCTGGTGAGTGATGGGGTCCCAGGGGCCCACCCATGGCCCCTGGCCTGCCTAATATCCTGGAAGGTCCCCCCTATTAATCTTACCAGGGTTGAGGAGGGGGAGGGTATAGATCTGATTATTTTTAGGAGGAAGGGCAGTTACCCAGCGCTCATCAACCATGTGCGCCAGGTCGCTCAACTGCAACAGGGGGTCCACTTGGGCCTTTGGCCCCTTTTTGTCCAAAAGGAATGCTGCTCCCTATCCAGTTGTAGGGGATGGTCCCCAGGACTTACAATATGGAGTCAAAAGTTACTCATGTAGGGTGCTGAACACTTTGATTAAGGGGTAGGTCAACGTTATAAACTGCTGGGCCAACCTTCTGTATGAACTTATATGGTCCACCATGCTTGGAACCTAGTTTTTGATGGGTTGTTCCAAGTGCAGGGTATTGGCGTTAATCATACAGTTGTATTTGGGTTTGACTAACAATCTGGATAGCACATTTATAAATCTTCAATTTCACACTATAGCTTATAATTAGATAGTAGATTTAATTAATAAAGTTATTACTACGCCATGCAGCCTTAGCTTTTATATGTAGTGGCCTAAAGTATTAATTCAATATTAAGAGACCCTAAAAGCCCACCAGCGCATCTCTTATTCCCAAAACTTATTAGCCCCATCGCTGTGGTCATAATTCCTATATCACCTCATAATTTTATTTTATCTTGATAATTTTACATTTCCCCCATACTGGCATAAAACCATTGGTAAAAGGGTCTTACATTTATTGTGGCAGTTAGCCAGTAATTCAACTGATCCAGAATATCACATCTTTAAATCAAAGTGCCTCAATCTTGGTTATTTGATTCCCAACCAATTTTGAAATTACAAATTTTTGTCTGCCAATTCAAAGGTGCTGCTTAGTAACCATGGTGTTGGCAAATTAACCAGATGGATCCTTCCAATAATCAGAACTAGGGGAGTCAGTTAGTTGGGCGTGATTGCTGGATAATTGCTTAGTTTGATATTATTTGATGTTATTTAATTATTGATCAATTTAGGTTTGGTGGAATCCGCATTTGCCACCAATTTACCATTTGAGGGTCTGTTGGGATTTTTGCCCATATTCCCAGCCTGCTAGATTACTAGGAATTTCTAGGGGATAATTCCCTAAGGCGAGGTGAATTGGAAATCAGTTGACCTGAATTTTGGAGTAACTATGTTCAAGAGATTTGGGATATTCACCTGGTTGTATCCATGAGGATTGATCCAGATGAATACTTAAGATCTCATTGGGTGGAGTTGCCAACAAAATAGGGGCATCTGATAGCGATTAACTATCAGGTGTACCATTTGGGATTGGTCAAGTTTTATCACTGAATGATTGTGAATGAGTAGCAAGCTGTGAGGCAAGCGATGCCACCTGCAACTAGCAAATCGATCAGTTGGTGCGTGACCTGCCTTAATGGATAACAAGTCCCATTATCTAAGCAGGTCACTAGCCAAATATGGTTAGCTCGCTTGGATTGAAAGGAAAACGTTAGGGACACGTTTTCCAACTATTCTGTTTAGGTCTCGAGGATGTCCAATGATGGAATCCTAGCAAGGATGGGGGAAGACCATTGCTGCCAAGATGAGGATGGGTGATTCAATGGCAACAGCTGCCGTTTCATCAAAGAGGTGTCAACTGAGAGTTAGATGACTGAATCCCCACTATAAATTACCTAGAATTCAATCATAATAAAAGACCCAGAGTCTAGAACATAGTTATATATAGTTCTATAGTTTTCATCCAGTATATAGTTTAAGAGTAAACTATTATCAGCTTTCAATTATTCTATTATTTTCAAGGATATTATTGCTGTGTGCGATAATTGGGAGACTCTTAAGGAAAAGAGTAAAGATCTGAGCAGGGATCTAGAGAAGAAGGAGAAACAATTGGGGATTGCTGCCAACTGTGTGTTGGACCAAAACGACTTTCACCATGATATCTCAGAGAAGATCGGGGTGGACAGAACAAGGGAATGAATCCCTAAATCAAGACATCTCAAGTATTTCAAGTGGGAATACTGGCTGAGCGTTGGGCCAAGATATAAGAACTTCACTCAACTACAGATAATAGTCATAAGGGTGGTTAGCTGAGCAGGTAAAACTGCTTCCACCCCTAGTGCAGGTTTTGAGTTCTAAACCTGCACTGGCTAGAAAAATTCTCGGTGTGGTATATTTGTCCCAAGGTTGACCCAGCTTAAATACTTTTTTTACAGATGAGTCATCATACTATTATCAATCAATAATATCATATACTATACAATGCGGATAAAGTGCACAAAAAACTGAACCTGTGCAGTAATAAGTTTATTGGGGTTGTTTGCCAATATCAACCCAAAATTAATAAATTCTCATAAAGGCTTTTCTTTCCCATAACAATCACTTTAGTTACTATGATTCAATTTATTTAGCAAATTTGGATAATCACACACAGGAAAGATGGGCGACTTTAATAACAAAAATAATACATGGGCGAGCATTGCGGCAAGCGGTGCACTTAATGGTGCAACTAAGGGCAAGAAACGCCCTGGAGTGGGACCAGGAACCTAAGCCATAAGAAATTGCAAACTCAGACACCGTCTGGGTTTATGGTATTTACTGTAAAGCACGCGCAATACATGTACATTCAATTCAACCAACCTTTGTCAAATGTGGAACATGGGATCAGACTCTTCCTTAAGGATGAGTCACCAACCCTGTGGGAGAAAACATGTGAGGCACAGCCCTCACTTTTCCCTCACGCGGTGTAAGTAGCCATCAACAACATGGGCCGCAGCTGGATCAATATTGGTTTCAAAACAGCCGATGAAGCCAATGCCGCAGCAAAAATCTGTGTGGAAATTGCCCTCCCCAAGGGCAAAAAAATTGTGCGCACCGCGCGTACCAGATGGAACAAAGCAAAAGCTTTGTTCATCTCCTTTGACTCACTCCCCACCAACCTTCCTCATAAGGTAATTGAGGAGGAGCTCCGCAAAGGTCTTGTGGCCTAGGAAAAATCCAACAACTTGAATTACAGCGATTTCGCTTAATGCCCAATCTTTGCATGGGCAAAGCTATCGCTGTAATCAACCCCTTCCCAGAAGTGGAAGAGGATTTATCCAGAAGACCCTGCGCAGCAGAATTTCACTTTGCAGATGGGGGCCAGTTGGCTGCATTCTGAGTTACACCGGAACGCGCACCACCCATTTGCAACCACTGTGGCTCACTGGGCCACAAGGAACATGCATGCCCTGTAAAAGAGGGCTTAATGGAAAATGATTTTTGTGAAGAAGCTATGGACAAAGATAATGAAAACTTCACCAAAATGACTCATGGCCACCACCCATTCTGCTGGGGTAAAGATGGACTATACTCCATCGTGGACCCAGTTGCAAGCAAACAGCGTAAAGCAGCACAAAAAGCCCGCAAGAGAGCAGCAGCTGAAGTGGCGGCACATGCAGAATCTGCCATTAACCACAGACAAATTCGGGAGGACATTTTGGATATTCATCGAACCAACCAATCAGAACAATATGCCCAGGTCAAAAATTTTCACAGTAATTAGACTGAGCCATAAAGCGACATCAGTCATGCACATACTGAGGAACAATGCAACCGCAATTTGGGTGAAAATGCGGTGCACAATGAAACAAAGTTGAACCTCAAAAAATAAAATACAATCAACAACCTGCATCAAATTAACATGAGACCTGTTCAGGAAAAGTTGACACAAATGTAAAAAACCGCAATTCCCTTGAATCATTGGGTCAGATCTAGGGAACCAACAATGACAGTGAAAGAGTTGGAGTACAGACGTGGAGCATGGCCAAAATGAGCTGCAGTGAGATAGGACCAGAGGGTCCTCCCAACCGCTCCTGAGGCGCTGTGAGCACCTCAGTGTCAATAGGGACATTAAATATCGCGGGAGCCAGGGCTCATACGTCCCAAGACAAAAAGCTGGCATTCCTGCAAAAACCTCTTGTAGACATCTTGGCCATCCAAGAAACCCACTGCCTATAAGGGGAAGAAGAATCCTGGTCAACCAGGGTCGTACCATCACAATCAGTATGGACGTCTCACTGTGGGGTGATAGTCCAAAACAACAAAAAATTTAAAATTACAAATTCATCATCACACTTGCACGGTTGAGCCCTGGTAGCAACAATCACATGCCAAGATGAAATAATTATGTTAGCATGTATCTATGCACCGTGCACTGCAACTGAGAGAAAAATTTTTTTGAAAAAATTTCTGCTCTCACCCTCCCACCAGATATCATCATGTTAGGCGATTTCAACTGCTGGGATAACCCCAATACAGATCGATGGCCTAATCCCAGGGGATACCCACCTGGACATATTGAATATCGCACAATAAAGGCATCTCTTGGCTTATCTCTCTTTCTGCTAAGCATCACTTTTCGAAAATCAATTCAGCCTGAAATTTAGCTCCACTAAAGAGATTTACGAAAACTATTAGCAAATATGGTGGGAAACCCCGCAATAGAACCCGCAGGCTATGCCAAACGAGCCAGCACCACCCTTAAACGAAGCAACCCTTGGTTACCCACCTCAGGGTCAACCAGAATCACCCACTCTCAAGCAGCAGCCATGAAAGCAGGCACCACCCCCCAACCTGGAGCTACTTCAACTAGCTCCAGTTCACCTGATCGCACTTCTGCAACCTGCACGCCTAACAGCTCTGTGCACTGCCTCCCACCAACCCGCTGGGCCCCCTCCAACCAAGGAGGCCATCACCCACGCTGTTTTAATGGCGTCTGCTCAGTTGAATGCAACTCAGCCCATCCAGGCATTCACCTCCCCCATTGTGTCAGCTAATTCAGCCCCATCTATTATTGCTGACGCCGTGTTTCTGGCTCCCTCCATGAGAGGCGATACCCAGCTACCTGGCCCCCAAACCCTCAGATGTAAGGTTGGATTAGCCGCACATTCTGGTTCACTAAGCACCAAATTGGGACAATCTATTCTTCCCAATGAGGATTCAAATGGTTCGGATTTTGAAACTTCACACCAGTTCCAATCTCACCCGTCCCATTTAAACCCCGTAATTGGCACTTCTCAAGTCGGCACTTTATCTCCATATGCTGAAAACGACCAATTCACCAATCAGCCAGTGAGTTTTGCCCACGAAATCACAGCAAATACTTGGGCTGAATTTACCCAAATAGATTGGGATGGTGATGAAACATCGCCCTCCTCCCAATTGGCTGGAGTTAATTCCAATCTGGATGGGCCTCCCCAATTTAGCGAGGCTTAACAATCACCTGGCCCCCAAACCCTCGGATGTAAGGTTAGATTAGCCGCACATTCTGGTTCAATAAGCACCAAATTGGGACAATCTACTCTTCCCAATGGGGATTTAAATGGTTCAGATTTTGGAACTTCACACTAGTTCCTTTCTCACCTGTCCCATTTAAACCCCATAATCTGCACTTCTCAAGTTGGCACTTTATCTCCATATGCTGAAAACAACCAATTCACCAATCAGCCAGTGAGTTTTGCCCCCAAAATCACAGCAGATACTCAGGCTGAATTTGCCCAAATAGATTGGGATGGTGATGAAACATCTCCCTCCTCCCAATTGGCTGGAGTTAATTCCAATCTGGATGGGCCTCCCCAATTTAGCGAGGCCCAACAAACCACCCCTCAATTAAATATGGCGCCAGCAACTGCTGTAACATTCCAGCAACAAGGGAACTCCGCAAACTTGTCTAAACCACCAGCTCACACTCAACCCGCAATTGCAGCCCAAAGCAAACACAAACATACCAAAGGAGCCACTGGGGCGTGGCAAAAACCTCTGGCACCAACGCTACCCAAAGCTGATCCCCGTGAAGTGGCGTTTATTGCTGATGTTAAGAAGAAATGGGCCGAAACTAGAGCGCAAAAAGCTCTACCTCGCTCAACCCTCTCCCACGCAATTCGCCTTTATTATGGGCATAACCCTGTTGAATTCTATACAGAGGATTACTTCTCATACTTTTCAGCGATTGCAGAGACATTCCCAATTAACACCACCATCCATGAATCAGTGGAGGGCCACTACATCGATGTGGGATTCACTGAAGCTGCCCTTGCTGACCATGCTGCCACCCTCCAGGTCATTATTCCACGTGAATCTCTTCATATCTCCCGCACACGCTCTCACCTGGAGAAAATTTCATGGGTTACTTTTTCCAACCTACCAACGACTGTTGATCCTGAGTCTCTTAAACTGGCACTCCATCGTGGTTTAATGGAGTTTGGGTCTGTTCTTTCAGTGGACTTTAGCATCCCCTCTTACTATGCTCCCACTCAAAGAGCTCGCACTGCTAGGGCGTCGTTCATCCCCTCCCCCACTGTATCCCGCAACATTGAGGTTATTCCTCATGTGGCGGTAGTTGGGGCATGCCCTGAGATCTTTTTTGTTGACCCTGATCAGGCGCGCCCCCGGTGTTCATGGTGTAACGCCCTTGGACACTTGTATAGTGGCTGCACAGCTCGAAAACAAGCCCTCTTAGCCATCACCCAGGGGCCTAAACCAGGCCAAAAACGATCCCACGTGGCTGCAGCAGCAATTCCACAACCCACACAATGGGTTCCCGTTCAAGGCCTGTCCCCTGAGGCCTTACGCCTAGCAGTTAAAACAGCTAACCCCACTATTGGTATGGGATACCTTCGCGCTCATGCCCCCCTTCCAGTGGGCACCCCTTCCAATCTCCCAGAGTCAACTCCCTCTCTCACCAAGCGCAAGGCATCTCCCACAGGGTGCCCCTCGTCAGCCACCCCCACTCAGGGCTCCGCGGCACCCCCACCAACCTCCACCAGAGATTTATCGCATAAACCCTCAGCTCCCAATGGAGCTATGCCCACCAGCATGGACTGGCAACCCGCGGCCTGCGGTAGAAGTGCCACCTCCTTTGAGTCCTACCCCAACCCCACAGTCCATTTCTCGCGGATCCTTTTCAGTGTTGGAGGAAGTGAATATGGACTCAGACTCATCAAATGGGGACACCGCGGAGGTCACCATTGAGCACCCTCAGGTCCTTCCCCTGCAACGGAGCGGGGGCAGCATCCTAGGCTGGCTTACTGGGTCCTCCACCCCCACCCCCTCTCCTTCCCCTCAGAACCCTCGAAGCTCCTCACGGATTGCAGCTAATAGTCAAGCTAAAGGACTCAAAGCTAGCCGCCTCACAGCAGCAGGTTTAAGCGCTGGCAACCCCCAGGACATGGAGGGGAACAGCTATGAGTCCCCATGGCAGCACCTTGGCCCTGCAATCCATCAACGCAAATGGGTTGCGGGACTTTAAGCGGAGAGCCCGCCTCCTCTGAAACTTCAGGCCAGCACAAATTGACATCGCTGCTGTCCAGGAGCCCCATATCCTCCCCACGAACAATCTGCATGGAATGAACAGTTTGGAGGCAACTCCTTCTGGACAAACCATGCCGCCCTTATTGTTTTGAATCCCCGGGTTAAAATCCATTCTTTTTCACAATATCTAGGTGGCCGCCTCATACTGGCCAAACTCACCACTCCTGACTTCTCCTTCTTCGCTGCAAGCATCTAACTGCCTAATGAAGGTCAGGAGCAAAATCGGCTCTTGGAAGAGCTCGTCCAACTCAATCTCCCACGGAATACAGTCCTCTTAGGAGATTTCAACACAACCATAAGTCGCGTCCGTGACTCTTACCCCCTGCAGCAAAGGAACGCCCTGGATCAAGTCGCCCCCAAGATTTCCTTCGCCTGAGTGGCTTTATAGATGCGCTTCCACCCTCCGCGTCTGGCCTAGGTTTCATTACTAGGATCCAGTATAATGGAGGAGCTTTCCAGTCAGCGTCACGCATAATTATGGCACTGATTGGCCCCCTGCTAATTGGCCGCGTCTCCTATCCCATCTCTCGTGACAACCATTTGAGTGATCACAGGTCACTCACCGTTGTCCTAACCACCACACTTAGACCGTCGCGTAGGTTCTGGCCTAGGGTTGCCCCAGCTCTTCTCAACAACCCCTTCACTAAGGAGAAGCTGTCTATGACCATCCGGGAGACTCTCACCTCCCCCACCCCACCTGCTTGACCACAAGGCTAGATGGGCGGTGACCAAGGAGGGCATCACCCGCGTTGCTTACAACTGTGCCAAAGCCCAGATGACTGCAGCTCGCGCAAGAGTCAAAAGGGCGGAAGCCAGAATCAGACATCTAGAGCGAAACTGCCAGCCTTAGCCCTCTCCCAGATGGTTGGAAGACTGGGAAGCGGCGCAGGAAGCACTCCGCTTGGAGCTCACACTGCAGGAAGAACGGGCAGCAAACTTTACAGCATCTCGTTACTATGCTCAATGGGAACGCCCCACCCGCTTCTTCTTTCAGAAACAGAAAGCTCGGTCAACAGCGCAGGATATCACTGCACTAAAGATTGGCACTACAACCACTTCAGATAAGGAGGAAATCACGCAAAAACTACACCGCTTCTACTCCAGCCTCTTCCATGCCACCCAGGTGGACCCATCGGACATTCAAGACTTCCTGTGGCGGGCTCCAGAGCCGCCCATTGACCCACGGGCTGATGAGGCTCTACTGGCGCCTATTTCCATCCAGGAGGTGATGGAAACCCTTCTGAAATCCCCACGGCTTAAAGCCCCAGGCCCAGATGGAATACCCTTTGAGGTGTAACTTCTGGAACCTGCAGTGATAGCCAGAACCCTCCGCGACCTCTTCGCTGCACTCTTGGTGAATGGCGAGGTCCTCCCCGACTCCAGAGGCTCAATCACGACCCTCATTCACAAGAAGTCAGACCGTGAGAACCTGGCGAACTGGCGCCCCATAGCGTTGATCAACACAGACCACAAGCTCTTCACGAAGCTTCTGGCCAACCGCATCACCAAATGGGTGTCACCTCGCCTCTCCCCATCCCAGCACGGTTTTATTCCGGGGAGGTCGTTATAAGACAACTATAATGACCTTCACGTGACTTTGACTGCTAACTCTCGTAAGGTGAATGGCTTTGTGGCTCTCCTGGATATGGAGAAAGCATATGATTGGGTAGCCTGGAAGTATATTGATGCTTCCCTGGCCCGCTTCCATCTCCCACCCGCAGCTAGGCGCTGGATATCAGCGCTCTATGACCAGCTCCACACCAGAGTCCTGGTGCCAATGGGTTTTACAGTGGCAGTACCAGTTGGACAAGGTCTCCGGCAAGGGGACCCCCTGAGCCCTATCCTTTTTAACATCACCCTTGACCCCCTCTTGGCCTCCTTACAGGACAAGCTAACAGGGATTCTGGTCCCAGGTAAAGCCCCCACACGCACCATGGCATTTGCAGATGACACTGCCATTGCATTTGGCTGCCCTGGGGATGTTGTACTCGCTGCTGTGACCATTGAGAGGTACACCAAGGCGTCCAACGCCATGGTCAACACCTCTAAGACAACAGTTGTACAGGTCGGCTCCCCCACCTTCCCCCCACCATTTGGTATTGAACCTGAGCGCGGTACCTTCCGTAACCTGGGCGTTCTCACCAACCAACAAGGAGTTGCGCTAAAAGACAATGAGGACTTGCTCCTCGCAGCAGTTAACTCCAGGATTGCCAGCTGGAACCGGCGGCATATCACCCCCCAGGGTCGAGCTCTGATGGCCAATGTGTTCCTCCTCTCCAAAGTCTGGTTCCTAGCGCACGTCTGCCCATTCACAGATGCCTTTTATACGCGGCTCAATGTACTCCTATGCTGTTGGATCTGGGGCTCAAACCATCCACCAATGGCCCTCTCAACCATTACACGACCCTGCAATGAAGGGGGCCTAGGGCTTCTGGACACGCGATCCCACGCCACCACAATCTTCCTGAAGTTCCTATGGCCGATTGTCTGCTGGGACGCGACTCCCATTCCCCAATGGGCGCCCGCCCTCCGCCAGTCAGTGTCAGCAGCTCTGGGTCTTCCTAGAGCATCTCTGACCTCATTAGGGGAGTGGCTTACAAACCACCCAGGCCATCGCCTAAAACCATCCTCATCCCCCTACTGGAAACAGGCTCTCCTTGCCCTGAAACGAGCAGGCGCGCGGATCCACCATGCCTTCCCATACAGAAGGGAAGGCCCTGGCCTCAGCCCCCGTCGCCATGCAATTGTGCACAATGGACAAGTTGTCACAACTCGCCTCAACCCCCAAGATCGTCCTCCCATCCGCCCAAGACTCCTTGAGTTTCTCCCTCCCTCCGTGAGATTTGACCTTAAGGAATTGTGGAAGGACGTTTATCACCCCATCCTGTCAGCAAAGGTGTCCAACACCTTATGGAGGGTGCTCCACTGTTCATACAGGACAGGGGACCGGACTGGCCCTACCTTCCAGCACCAAAGCTGCCCCCGCTGTGTGGAGCCTATTGACTCCCACCTCCATCGTTTTTTCACCTGTCCAGGTGTCGCCGCATTTTGGCCAAAGGCCCGCGCGCTCCTCCATGCTCAGCCCTGGTCTGGACACCCTGTGCAAGACCTCATGTTCGAGCAGACATAGCCTGGTTGCCACCGACCCCTCCGTGTCCTCGCCTATGCCACAGCCATTTGGACCATCCATAACTCCTTCCTTCATGCTGCCTTTGACCAGCAGGTGTGGACCCTTCCACACATGATCACCCACTTTCAGGTACACTTTGAGATGGCCCTAAAGGTCTGCACTATGTCGCCAACCCTCCCCCGCTCAGTTGTCACTGCAGCACGGCTCTGGCGTGCAAACCCCCTCCCTTTCTCGATGCCTCCTCCCTCCCCTTCCCTCGCCTCAGGCTCTTAGGAGCCCAAACGTAATTCAATAAACATCGATGAATCCCCCCTTGGGTTGGGACCATCTAGTACTAAAAAAAGGCATCTCTTGGCTTACAAGATGCTATTCCCCCCAATTCACCAATCCTTCCCCACATGACAAGACCCAATATACGCGAGGGAGCGGTCATATTGATGAGTCGTATTAACCACATCCTCATCTACAATCCCATTACTCAAAAATCTCCATATTTACAACAAAAAAGATCAATTTTTCTGATCACCGATTAGTTATGGTGCAGTTAGCACCAACCCAATCTCACACACAGGTGTCACCTTGAAAAAGCTTCACCCAGAAAATATAAAATTCCCTGAGATATCTGACTGGATTGAAAACAAGGCTACAAACCCAGAATTCACAGCCCCATTCACTTCGGATCTCATCAGAACATGGGAAAACTTCAAAAAAAGATTTAATCAACAAACCCTGACATATTGCATCACGCAAGTACACCACAGACACAGCCACAATCAAGCGTACCTTGGCAGAACTAGACCACCTGGAAATAAATACTCTGAGATCTGGCTATAGCCCTAATTGGGGATGCATAAGACAAAATTTCAGCCTGACTTAACAATCTCATCTTCAAACACCAACATAGAATCAAAGTATTGAACAAAGGTAAGTTCATAAATGAAGGCGAAACCTGTTTGACATACTTTTTCTGCCAATTCCACTCCCGTGGAAACGAGCCCACATGCACACAGGTCCACAAGACCAACGGCGCCGTGGCAACTGACCCTGAGGAGGTCAAGGCAGAAGTACACTGCTATTACACCAAATTATATCGCGAAATGGCAACAGATTTACAAAAAATTAAAGAATTCATACAAACTGCCAAGATAAAAAGTACACCATCAAATTACAATATACTATCCCTTATTACACGGGAGGAGCTTTGGGAAACAATTCGCGGTGCACCACGTAGGAAATGCCCAGGGCCTGATGGGATACCCTACGAATTTTAAAAAAAATATTTTCAACAAATCGCCCCCTCCTATTGGCGTCTATGAACCAGAGCTTGTTGAAAACACGCCTATTACCAGGGGGCCATGAATCCTACGTTATAACCTTGTATAAAAATAATGACAAGTTGGAACTGGCCAACTGGCACCCAATTGCACTCTCCAACACTGACACAAAGATTCTAACAAAAATTTTAGCAGCTAGATTAGGCGCAATTGCATCTGACACCCTATCACCCAACCAGTTTGGGTTTATACCAGGGCGTTCAATATGGAACAACATACACCCTGTTGCAAACATTTGCCAATACAAAGCAACTGGTGCCCTGGTCTTCTTGGATCAGGAAAAGGCGTATGACCGTGTTAGCTGGCCATACCTAAAAGAATGTCTACATGCCTTCAAACTCCCACCAAGATTCATAAAATGGGCGATGCTCCTAACAGAATCTGCAACCATGGCTGTATGCGGCCCTGGATTCCTAACAAACAATACAAACCACACAGAGGGCTCAAACAAGGGGATCCCCTCATCCCACTGCTATACAATTTCAGCTTTGACCTGCTCCTCCGAGTAACTGAATAACATCTCATGGGGATAACCGCACAAGGACAACCAACGGTCAAGATACTGGCCTTTGCAGATGACTGCGTAGCAGGTATAGCAAACAATGAAGATTCCCGACAGCTGGAACACACTCTAGAGGAATACTCCAAGGTGAGCAATGCATCGCCAACAAAAGGAAGAAAGAAATCATCCTCTTAGGCAAATACACAAATAACGGGGATACAACATCAGAACCTCACACCAACACTCGAAGAAAAAACCAATTATTTTACTCTTTGCAACACCTCCCACCACCACTCCTCTCTGACACCTTGGAATCTGGCTAGAATCAGGGGGATATGCTAATGAGACAATGTAAAGTAACCTGTTACAACGGGTATCCAAACGCGTAGCCTCCCTCAAGGGGAGAACCCCAGGACTAACAGGACGAGTTACAGTTGCTAACTCGCTCATCCTCCCAATACTGTGGTACCAGGCCCATGTGATAGCCTTCTAACCTACCTTTATAACTTCAATTCGCGCGCTTATCCAGGGCTGGCTGTGACCTGGCTCTCACCCTCCTATACGGATGGAAACACTAATTGGCCCACGATCAAGTGGAGACATGAGACTAATAGTTTTTGAGAGCCATGCCAATCACATCCTAGGTACCTGGATAAAGGAAGTCCTTGCTCCAGACCTCCCGCAACAACATTGGTCCAGAGCAGCAAGGACTAACTTTGCTCAGGCGCTCAAATTAACCAACCCACATAGTCCACTCAGACTACTTTCATACCTTGCCGAGCACCCTACAGCAACGGGTTCACATGGAACCTCCCCTCATTTCAAACATATCCTCCAAACTATCCGCTGTATGGGATGGATCATAGAGAACATGGGTACTATACAGGGAAGGGGATGACCCAGCCCCCAATTCAAATTAAGAAACCCAGAAAACCACCCCAAAGGGATATTCTCGCAACAACCCCAAGCATAGCTAGGATAGAATACCTAGATATGCTGGACATTCCCTATGATTTAACCACACAGAAAGCAATGTGGAAAATAACACACCACCCACTCCTACAGCCAAGGATAAAAGCAATCGCCTGGCGCTGTTTGAGAAGGACCTATAGGATGGCGGAATGCTCCAACTCCCTCCACAAAACATGTGCAGTATGTGGAGGGGAAGGATCCCTACATTACCGCCTAGAAACATGCCCCCATCAAAAGCTATATGGCAGGAAGTCGCACGCCTGCTCAAGATTCAAAACGAACAGGAATTCTCGATATCAAAAAGTATCTTCATGCTCCAGATCAGTCACCAATCCCATCTACCCTCCGTTCCCTAATAATACCCATTGCAATGTGGAAAATACACACAATTGCATTAGATGCGTTTAAGGGCACGGTCCCAACCATTCATGGGATCATTAACATATTACATGTCCACTTACTAGAGCACTTCCAAGCCTGGCTTTATGGATATATGAGACAAAGACAAAAAGCGCTCATAGAATCATGGTTTCAACTCTGGTTCCTCCACACAGACCCTTTCCTTCACACCTGCTCCATAGCAGGGGAAACCCTCTCGGAGTAGTGCACCAACCCCCATACCTGGCAGTCCCGCTGGCAATAGGGGTAACTTGAGTACCCTGGGGTGCCCAATTTTTTATTTGTTAGTTATTCTCTTAGTTTCACATATATTTGGTAATGTCTGTCCCCTGGTCGGCTTACCTCGGTTAAATAAAAATAGATTATTACAAGTTGGTGCTCATTACAGGGGTGTAGTTGAGTTGAAGAACTTATAAGAATGTCATATAAAGATGAGTTATGTAAACTGTGGACAAAGTTAGCCACTGTGAATCAGAATGCCCTAAACTCAGAGGATCATCAGGAATTCACAGCCTTGGAAGAACGAGTTGCCACAATGGTGGAAGGGATCAATAATGTTGTGAGTTTTGGGAATGAGTTAATTGGGAAAGTAACATCATTAAAGAAGAAAGAAGGGGAACTAGTTCTAAAGGTCTTATATCTGAAAACAGAGTGAGAAGTGGATCACGTTCACTTGAGAAATTTTAGCACTGATATAGAGACTGATCAAGAAGGTTGAGGAACTTAAAACTTACAAATGCGATTGTGAGCCAATTGTGGCAAGTGATGCCAAAGAAAGAAGTCCTCATATGATGATTGGGAAGCCAAATACCCCAAGGAACATGCTGCCCACTTTTGCTGCCATTTTGGAGATGATGCCCAAAGTCACTCCTCAAGTGAGCTGAGTGGCCAAACCTAGAGAATCAGCTAGAGATAACTCGGAGGAATTTAAGGCAATGCCAAATTTGCCAATGTTCCATCAGGATAATGCCATAACATTTTTTCTGACTGTTTGATATGACCATGTATGACTATGGGGATTATCAAAAGGCGTTGATGGTCATGAATTGCCTAGACACTGACTGTCAGAACTTAGTGTTACCCCACCTGGAGGGGGACAGCTGGTTGTATGCGGAGGCAGGTGTGGCCATCATGAAGGAATTTGGGAGTCCAACATGCATGTCAAAGTGCAAACAGAGTTTATGAGAATCCAGTTCCATAAAGATAAGTCTTTAGCAAGCTTTACGGATTGGTTCTACCAGGAGTTGCAAATCCTGGTTAGAGCAAAGGTACCGGGTTTACTTTGATGCCAGAATTGCCTTACAAGCGGCCCTTTGGCCCTATCAAAAAATGCATCGCATGATGTTTTCCATGTTAGCAACAGAAATAACTACCTCTCAAAAGGTAGATAATTTAAAAACTTTGGGAGCAACCTTTGATGCCCCAAACAGAAGTTTTAAATCCAATACGGTGCACAAGAAAATCCCACAAAGGGGAATGAAGATGCTAAAGAGATGAACAACTGAACCGTGCTGGGGAATAAGCCCAAAGAATTCAGACGTTTGAAGAAGAAGGAAAAGGTCTACTATTAATGTGGTGGGAAAAACATTTTTCCGTGCGCTGCAAGAAGCTGAAGGATTAAATCAACGTGGTCCAGGCAAAAGAGTCAGCTGCCACCAAGGAATTGGGAAAAGGACCTGTGGCCTAGATGGGGGACATTCTAGAACTGTGGAGAATCCTGTTCCTCCTGACATCATGACTGAGGAAATTGATATCAGTGATCTGTTTGTGGATGAAGATGTAAAGTATCAGCTGTATCAAGCGGTCAATTTGGATGTAAATGCAGTGACCAGATATGGGGTGAAGGGAATCAACTGTGAGATAATCAAGGAAGTTGACCAGCCATATGCCTGACAACTGGTGGACAAGATTTGAACTAGCGCGAATCCTGAGAATTATCTGAAGTCCAATTAGATGAGGCCAATCTGTCAATCCCCCCAGCGCGATAAAGGAATCATTTCCTGATTTATTGGCGCAAATTATTCACACCCATGTTTCAGCTAATAAAGCCGCTATACACTCAGTAACCACTAAATCACAATACTCTGAGTGTACATATATAGACATACAAGTGAATCGAGTGTGGGTGATGGTGATTGTTGACAGCGGAGTACCCATCAACATTGTCTCAAGCAAGCTGGTAAAGAGAATGAAGATCTCGCCAGACTTGGAACATAAGAAGGAATATGTGACAGCTGGGCCAAATACCACCATCTCCTGTGGAGCGTATCACACTTTGCCATTATGAGTTGGGTCATTGGTGGTATCTGCACCAGAAATAGTTTTGGCCAACCAAAACTATGACATTCTGATTGGAACGGAAATTCTACACAAGTACATAGTAAAATGTAATTTTGAGGATAATACGTTGACCATATTGAGTCAGACGTTATCATTGGTATATCAAAAGATGGCGAAGCTCCGCTGAATAGGAGAAACAAATTCATCAATTTAATATACAATGACGGCATTGTCCCAATTTGGTACCAATTAGTTGGTTGGAAGTGATGAGAAATGCCGACGGAAATCCTAGAGAACTGGAGAATTCCACTAAGGATAAAGAATGAAAAGACCATACAGCCAATATTGCAGATGATAGTTGACATGGGGTTGACATTGGAGATGCCTGAGCTGCTGTATGGGGTGTTTGGAAGCCCCTGGAAGAAGTACAGAATAGAGCCTTGGGTGGCTCCTGGGATAATAATGCCAGGCCATGGATAAATTCTAGTTCTCCTGGCAAATTTAAGTAAAAACCAATGAAGATCAAGAAGGATCAGATCATCACATTTGTTCATCTGATCCTGACAGCCAAATTGAGGAGATTCCATGATTTTGGGACTCTCGATGAGATGGGATTACCAGCCAGGGTATCTGAGAGTATCAACCTATTGGTTGATTGAGCAACTCGCTGATCTGTCAGAAGGCCAGCAAGAGGAGGTGCTCAAATTGTTCAAAAAGTATTGGGAAGTATTCACTCAGGATGACCATGATTTGGGATGCGTGAGAGATGTGATCCACAAGGTCAACACCGGGGAAAAAATGCTGATCAGGATGAGACTGATCTGACAATTAAAAAGTGGCCAAAGTGGTGGCAGAAGATGAAACAAGTAAACTAGTGAAGCATGGGCTTCTAGTTCTGTCATTGAGTCCCTGGGCGAGTCCAATTATAATCATTAAGAAAAAGGATGGCTCCAGCTGGGTGGTGATTGACTACCAAAAGCTGAATAAGATTACAAAGAAAGATTTTTATCCCCTACCAAGAATTGATGATGCGCTAAACAAATTGGGAGAAGCGAGGTGTTTCTACACAATGGATCTGATCTTGGGATATTGGCAAATCAACTTGCAAAAGAAGACCATGAAAATGTGCCATTACTACCGCGCAGGGGCTATACCAACTGGCAAGGATGCTCCAGGGTCTATGTAATGCGCCTGCAACGTTCCAGAGGGCCATGGATGATATACTGAGTGACTTGAAGTTTTCATGTGTCCTGGTATACTTGGACAATATCAATGTGTTTAGTAGGACGTTTACTGATCACCTACACTTCTTGGAAGAAGTATTCAAGTGACTGTCCACAGCTAACCTGAAGATTAAGCTGAGGAAGTGTCACTTCTTAAAAAAGAGTTGGAATATGTGGGATTCAGGATCAACTCTAGTGGATTGCAGCCGCAAGCCCATAAGATAGAAGTCATAGAACGAATGGCTGTGCTGAAGAGTGTCCAAGACATCCAAATGTTCCTTGTGATGGTCAGATACTACAGAAGATTTATTTGGGACTTTGCCCAAATAGCTGATCCCTTATTCCATTTGTTGAGGATCCAAAAAAAGGATTCATATGGAATGAAAAAGCACAATAATCCTTTGATGAGCTATGCCAGTATCTAATAGATTCTCTGATTTTGAAATATCCAAATTCCAATTGAGAGTTTATTATACAAACTGATGCTTTATTGATGGCGATCAGCGCCGTACTAAGCCAAGTAGATGAACTTGGGGATGAACATCCAGTGGCATATGTGAGCCAGACTCTCATCTGCTGAGAGGAACTACACCGTAACTGAGCGTGAATGCCTTACAGTCATTTATGCCTGTAAGCAGTTTTGGGTGTATATCCATGGAATGCACTTTAAAGTGGTGACAGACCACTATCTGTTGCATTGGCTCCAAATTTGAGAGAACCAGAAGGACAACTAACCCGATGGGCACTTAAGCTACAGGCTTATGATTATGAGATTGTCCACTGAGTGGGGCTTCTCACCAGAATGTGGATGTCTTATTGCAGTTACCAATGGTTTAGATGGTATACCCGCAGGTGGATGAGCTATTCAGAGAATGGTTGACGGAGAAATCAGGAATGAGCCCTGAGAAATCCAAGGTGCGCTTTGGAAAGCGATGAAAAACACTGATACCATGGATGGACAAGTGTTTAAGATGGTTAACAGGAAGCAGTTATTATTCCCAAAGCCATCGGAAAGAGCAGCTATTGTTTATGCTCAAAAGGTTGTTGGGAATGGAGGCCTGAGAAGTACAACTAAACATATTTGCCAGTACTACTACTGGGAGTCAATCAACTACAATGTCGCGGACTATCTAGCTTGTTGCATGGAGTGCCAGCTGCATAAGCCACATAAGAATACAATTGGATACTGACTGGTCCGCCCTGGATTTGCCTGGCATATGGTGTCCATTGATGTAATGGGACCGCTGACAATGAGCACAGGGGAAGTCAAGTACATAATAGTTGCCATTGACCATCTAATGAGATGGGTCGAGACAAAGGCCCTGGCAAAAGTAGACACTACCAGCACCGTGAAGTTCATCCTGGATCAAGTAGTATATTGACATGGATGCACTCAGGTCCTGCTTAGAGTTAATGGGACAAACTTCACATCTCAGGTGATCCCACGATTGAATGAGATAAAGGGGATCAGAGGAGTTGTGTCAGTACCCTACCATCCAGAGATGAACGGCCTGATAGAACGATTGAATGGAACGCTGGCCGTGATGCTGAGGAAGCTGGTCACAGGAAGAACTTCTGCGTGGGGAAAATACCTGAGTTCAGTGACATTCGCCTACAATATCAGTCATCATATGGCAATGGGGAAAACGCCGTTTGAGTTGTTATATGGGAGGAAGGCCACGTTGCCGCCAATTTTATATTTGGTGGTGGAACCAACATCAAATGAGTGCTGAACAGTACTTGAACCAATTGATGAATATCCTAAGAAAGATACAATTGCAAGCATTTGATACTACATTAAAGAAAAGGATACAAGCAAAATCAATGGACGATAATAACTGACTGGCCTTAGCAGAATATCTAATAGGTGAAAGAGTAGCCTATTGCAATACGCATGGTTTTAGAAGAGGAAAAAAACTGGATGCATTGTAGTTGGGTCCATTTGAAATTATTGCTAAGATGGTGACATACGCCTACTTCATCAAGAATCTCTTGGATGGAAGAGTTGTAAATCAAGTCTATGCTAAGTATTTGAAGCGATGGATTGATAAAAAAAACAAAAGAGTTCCTGAAGGACCAATGAACCATTAAGTTGGTCATGTCCTGATGATTTAGTCAAGGTAAAAAAACCTCTGAACCAATCAAGATGGTCAAGTCCAAAAAAAGAACCTCTGAACCATAGAAAACTGTCAGGATTTAAGTACCCAGGACCCAGTTTGGGGGAAAAATAAAGAAGGATGGACTGCTAAACTGAAACAAGGTCAAGCCCCATGGAAAAAGAAGAATAAAAATAAAAAAGATTAATAAAAGATATTGTAAAAAAAGATTATAAATCGCATATAAAAAACTGATATAGGTTTATGATTTTTATTTTTATTGATTATCCTCAATACGGGGATGTTTCCTCCTATGTAATCTCTTGGGGGAGGGAGGATGGATTGCAATAGAAATGAATAGCCCATTGAAATCAATGTGAGATCAGATGCTAGCAAAGGCTAGACCTACACAAAACCAAGTCCTTTGAGCGGATGCAGATCCCTGTGAGAAAGTGACCAGGGGAAGGGAAATTGAAATGTTGGAAGAAGCCAATTGTGAAGCCCCAGAGCAGGGAGGAAAGAAACAGTATAAAAAGAGGCAGATGGCGAATAGCCCCAAGTAATCCAGATATGGTACCAGAGCTGGAAGATTAGTCTTGAGTGCCTGACAACGGGCTTCATCAAGAACACTGGACATATGGGCCAGCAGCAAATAATGTATGCTTGACGGGGGTTGCCAAATCATGCCCCCTACTAAAGCCATCAGCGGAAGATACCAATGGGAAGCGCTGGAGACAGGATAGTCATGCAAGGAGTGAATGGCATCCTACAAGCGACAACTATGGGCTTCTTGGAAGCTGAAGCTGAAGGAACGGTGAAACCTGGGAGAGGCTGGAATCTTCATGGACCAACTTCGAAGAACTTGGCCATCAAAGCTAAGAGCATAAGTGGCAATATCCCAGTCTAGGATGTTCTCAAGATTGGAGGGATTCAGCACTAGGGACAAAGCCTCAGTGACTTGGGCCTATAACTCAGCATAGGGGAGCTTGAAATGAATATTGTTACTGATGGTGAGCTTGGTAGTCAAGACAGTGGGTTTGTAGTATTGTATGAGTCAGAAGAGGAACTCAGGAAGCAATTCTGACCTGGCAAAAAAAGAGTGATCAATAGTGAAAGGCATAATCTCAGGAGCATCCATGATGATGGTCAGTGCATCTGCAAAAGGAGCCAAATCCAAAAGAGTTTTGAAATCCAACCCTGGAATCGATGACAGAGGAATAATTGGCCAAGAGTTGTTCAAAACAATTTTAAGCCTGGGTTTGGAGGGATTAGTTACATTTCTGGTAATTCGATAGAAGGACTAGCCGCTGGCACCAGAATAGGCGTATGAGTCCTGGAGGGACCATAGAAGAGGTTCCGTCATGCATCCCAACTCATCTGCTGGAAGAGCCGAAGATCTTGATCAGACAAACCATTTAGAAGCTGCTGGTACCGCAACTTAGAATTTGACATATGAGCTGGACGAGAGGTGGGATGTCAGACTTATATGGAAATCAACATTATGCACTCTACAATCCACTAAGCTCCAATTTCAGAGAAATTAATCTCAAAATTAATGGGATAAGCTCTCCAAGAGAAGAGTTAAGAATGACTTGAGCCAAGAGGTTATGAGATAAATAACAAGGGCGAACATAAATAAGTATTCTTAATTGGGCTATGAAGTGAACATTGACAGTAAGAGTCTCCTGTCTAGGATCAGGAGAAAATCAGGAAATCAAGGATGCCAGACCAAGAATCCTGAATATGACAGCGGGTCATATTCCCTGACGGGGGAAAATTGATCCCAGGGCTAATATTGTCACAAGTAAATTGATCAGCCTGGCATGACAGTAGATTGTGGGGAACGCGTTCTGAGTAGGTAGTAGTGAGGAGAAAGAGGAAGAGTGCTGCATGCCAAAGGTCGTCCTGAGCAGCGTTGAGTATTGATGATAATACTCCTATTAAGCCAATGAAGGATTTGACTGAGTGTCCAAAGTGGTGTTTTCATGCCCCAATCCTTTTATCTCTAGAAATCTAGGCAAGAGGGAGATGTGTTGGGATTTTTGCCCATATTCCCAGCCTGCTAGATTACCAGGAATTTCTAGGGGATAGATTCCTAAGGCGAGGTGAATTGGAAATCAGTTGACCTGAATTTTGGAGTAACTATGTTCAAGAGATTTGGGATATTCACCTGGTTGTAACCATGGGGATTGATCCAGATGAATACTTAAGATTTCATTGGGTGGAGTTGCCAACAAAATAGAGGCATCTGATAGCGATTAACTATCAGGTGTACCGATTGGGATCAATTAAGATTCATCACTGAATGATTGTGAATGAGTAGCAAGCTGTGAGGCAAGTGATGCCGCCTGCAACTAGTGAATCAATCAGTTGGTGCATGACCTGCCTTAATGGATAACAAGTACCGTCATCTAAGCAGGTCACTAGCCAAATATGGTTGGTTCGCTTGGATTGAAAGGAAAACGTTAGGGACACGTTTTCCAACTCTTTCTGTTTAGGTCTCGAGGATGTCCAATTTGGAATCCTAGCCAGGATGGGGAAGACCATTGCTGCCAAGATGAGGATGGGTGATTCAATGGCAACAGCTGCCGTTTCATCAAAGAGGAGTCAACTGAGAGTTAGATGACTGAATCCCCACTATAAATTCCCTAGAATTCAATCATAATAAAAGACCCAGAGTTTAAAACATAGTTATATATAGTTCTATAGTTTTCATCCAGTATATAGTTTAAGAGGAACTTCTCTTTCTCATTGCAAACACTTTTGCAACCCATTCAATTCAAGACTAAATCTAGTTTGATAATCTCATAGAGGGATTAGTCTGCGCCCATGTCTGGGAGCAGTTGGGCAAGCAAGGCAAGAGGAGCAGGCGGAAGGCCCGCGGCCTCTAACATTTGAAAACGCCCCAGAGAATCCGGCGGAAAAGAAAAAAATCTAAAAAAACTGGCGGTCACAATTTCCCTGGAGATACTCGCGTGGCAAGCATGATGCAACCAGTACATCAACACGCCACATTCCCAGCCACTTTCGTCGGTGGAATTTGGAGTCTGTGTGTATCTGGACATCCAAAAAACGGCCCTATGGGAAAAATTTTGTGAAGATGTACACAAAATTTTCCCAACCGCAGTGTACGTTGCACCTCACTCCATGTCGCGCGGTTGGCTGGACCTAGGTTTCAAAAGCAAAATAGCATCAGATAGGCTGCAGTGGTGCACATAGTGGTCGACCTCCCTGAAGGGCAATGGGTCATCGAAACTAAATGCACCAGATGGACAAAATCAAACCAAATTTTCCTCACATTTGACTTTTGCCTACTACGGTAAAATGTGACATTTTGGAGCAACACCTGAAAGATGGTCTCGCCATATATGGCATAATACAATCTTTCAAAATGCAACGTTTCATGCTGATGCCACACCTGTGCACCGGCAAAGCCATCGCAGTTCTGTCCCCAACCAAGGAGATCGCGAAGGACCTAACCCAGATCCCGCACTCCACCTTTATTGACATTGCAGGGCACACCACCCACCCATTCCGGGTAACTGTGGACAGCGCGCCCCCCATTTGCACCCACTGTGACGCGTTCAGCCATAAGGCGCACGCATGCCCCATCAAAGAGGGCGTCACATTCCAAGAGCACCCCTCAGCGGCCATGGCCAGCGGAGAGGCGCACTACGAACCAACCACAAGCACCAAGGAGGCTTTCCCGTGGGGAGCACAAGGCTGCTACCTATTGGTAAAGCCCATCTCCCCGCAGGAGTGGAAGAAGGCCAAGCAGGCCCATAGGACCGCGGCCAAGGAAGCGGCCAAGGCCACCACCACCATCCCACACTCACAACGCCAGGAGGACATGGAGACCTTCGCGGCGGAAGCAACTCAGGAATCCATCACCCAATCAGATTGGGAGGCCCATGCTGAACGGGCCACTCAATCTGAGGATCTGATGGGAGATTCAATCTCACCCAATCGCTGCACCCAAGCCCCGGTCAAAACTGACTTGGGACCTATCCCAACCAAAAAATTTTTTTTTGCCCCACTCGACGGTGCACCGAACTTATCCGCACTGCAAAAAATTTGTCCGACGTCGGGAAAACAAAAAGCGAAGGCCAAAGCCAACGCGACTCTTTCCACAAAAATTAACAAAAACCCCAATAGCATTGCTGCTAATACCCGCGCTGCTGTGAAAGCCCGTGGGGACCTGGAAGAGGCTGGTGGGCCTGGGGGCCCACCCCCTTGCACCTAAGGTGCGATGGGGAAACCTTCACTCTAGGGATGCTGAATATTGCTGGACTCAAGGCCTCCCGTCCCAGGCTAGGAAACTGAGTTTTTTACAAAACAATTTACCCGTGGATATCCTGGCCATCCAGGAGTCCCACTGTCCACGAGGTTCCGAGGAAGCTTGGAAAACAATGCTCCTACCATCCCTATCCTTTTGGTCAAAGCACTGTGGGGTGCTAATTCAAAAAACAATTTTTTCAAATTTACATCTTCAGAAACATTCCTAAATGGCCGAGTGCTCATTGTCACCTTCTCATGGGCTGATGTTGCACACACAATCGTCAACATTTACACCCCAAATGGTGCATAAGAGCGTCAGAAATTTTTCTCGTCGGTCAAATCCCTCCCACTACCCCCCAATTTTTTCCTAATTGGTGACATGAACTGTTGGCTAACCTCACCAACGGACCGGTGGCCGCCCTCACCCCACGCCCCACAGGGTCACATAGAACTACGCGTTCTAAAAGCCACCCTTGGGTTAATGGATGCACTGCCGCGACATGCCCCACTGCTCAAAAACATGATGCATCCCCATGTCCACAATGGCCAATTAAGGTCCATGACCTGCATCGGCCTTATTCTAGCACCGGCAAAATTCCAACCCCACATCTCCCACTTCAAAACAATGAAAATGGAATTCTCCGACCACCAACTAGTCTCAATAACATACCATTTACCCGTCACAGTTGCAAAGGCCCCACATTCGTGCAAAATCCGCCCCCCAGAGCTCGCATCACCAGGATTTTCCACATGGGTGGAAGAGGCAACTTTGGCAAAATTGTTTGTTGCACCGTTTTGCGCGGACCCCATTTCCACATGGGCGACTTTCAAAGAAGACACCATCCGCCACTATCGCCATCTCTCATCCAGACGCTCACAAGCCACATCGGCGGTTATATCGCGTGCGCTGGTGGAATTGGCCCACTTGGAGTCCAACATTCCAGCCTCAGGATATAGCCCTGCATGGGGCCAGAAGTGGGCGGAGGCAGCCGCCCTCCTTAACGCACTTGAAAGGCAACACAAACATCGGGTTTGTGTCCAATACAGGGCCACATGCATCACTAAAGGTGACAAGTGCACCACATACTTCTTCAAAAAATCTTTTGCACCATGCCAGAGTGTGGCCTGCACACAGGTGCAAATATTGGATAATTCTATTGTGGACACACTGGCTGAAGTGGCAATTGAAACGCAAAGATATTACTCCGAGTTATACCGAGCTGAACCAATTTAGCCAGCTGAAATGGCGGAATTTCTTGACAGAGCTCATATCTGCACCATTTTCTGATACCCGGAAATAATGAATTTAATTACTCTGAATGAATTATGGACTACCATTTGCGGTGTGCCAAACTGAAAATTCCCAGGCCCAGATGGCATTCCATATGAGTTCTACAAAAAATATATTTTTAATATATATCCCCATTGCTGCTAGCCTCACTCAACCAAAGCCTGTTGGAAATGCGCCTCCTACCAGGAGGACATGAGGCCTTTACGGTCACACTCTTCAAGAAAGGGGATAGGCTAGACTTAGCCAACTGGCGCCCCATTTCTCTAACAAACACAGACACCAAAATTTTAACAAAAATCATGGCTAACTGTTTAGGGCTGCAGCATCTGCCACCATCTCCCCAGAACAATTTGGTTTCATCCCCAGAAGGTCGATTTTGGATAACATGCACTCTGTGGCTAATGTGTGTCAGTCCACAGCCTCTGGGGCACTTGTATTCTTGGACCAACAAAAGGCCTATGATAGAGTAAACTGGGAATACCTTAGGGCCTGCCTCCAACAATTCCGCCTACTTCCCCGCTTCATTAACTGGGTAATGCTGCTCACGGAATATGCAACAATGGCAGTGCGTGGCCCAGGTTTCCTAACGGAAGTAGTCCGTCCTCAAAGAAGCCTGCGACAAGGGGACCCCCTGAGCCCACTATTATACAACTTCAGCCTTGACCCACTACTGCGAAATGTGAATGCCCAACTCACTGGGGTCCATGTTCCAGGCCAAACCCCAGTCAAGATGATGGCATTTGCAGATGATTGCGTGGTGGGGGTGTCTAATAACAAAGATGCACGCGCGCTTGAAGCCCTCATCCAAGAATATTCCCAGGTAAGCAACGCAGCACTGAACGCCTCCAAAACCAAAATCATCCTCCTTGGTCGGTTTCAGAACTGCTGGCCCCCAGCAAGTAGTTCCCAACCCGGCCCATCTGCTCGCCCACGTCCACGCCTTACTAACTCAAAACACACCGCTCCACTGGTGCTCCCCTTTTGTGCCACGACCTACCATAGGACCGGTACACCATCTGGGCGTGTGGTTGGAGGCAGGTGGATACGCGTCAGCAGTAATGGAGTGCCATATACTGGACAACGTGACGAAGCGAATCGCCTCTCTCAGAGCCCACCCTACTACCCTCACTGGCAGGGTTGTTCTTGCCAACTCTATGCTCCTATCCAAAGTCTGGTTTGGAGCCCACGCCATCCCTTCTCCCCAAGCTTCTTCAAATCCCTGTATGCTTTGCTACAAGGTTGGCTTTGGTCAGGCCGCTCTCCACCAGTACGGCTAGAGGTCATGTTTGGCCCTCATCATCATGGTGGCATGGGCCTACTTGACAACAAAGCCCATGCCGCCAAGATCCTGGGCACCTGGATTGCGGCTGTCACTGCTCCTACACTCCCATCCCAACACTGGTCCCGCGCGGCCCACTCCAACTTCTCCTGAGCCTTGGGCCTCAACAATCTATCAAACCCCACTCCCTGATGAAATACCTCGCATCACACACATCAGCCACACGCCAGTTGGCTAAGTCTAACCTATCCCCTTTCTTAAAGAGTGTGACTGTAAAGGCCTCATATCCTCCCTGGTAGGAGGCGCATTTCCAACAGGCTTTGGTTGAGTGAGGCTAGCAGCAATGGGGATATATATTTAAAATATTTTTTGTAGAACTCATATGGAGAATGCCATCTGGGCCTGGGCATTTTCAGTTTGGCACCATGAATGGTAGTCCATAATTCGTTTGGAGTAATTAAATTCATTATTTCCAGGTAATTGGAAAATGGGTGGAGATATGAGCTCTGTCAAGAAATTCTGCCATTTAAATAAGCTGAATTGGTTCGGCTCAGTATAACTTGGAGTAATATTTTTACATTTCGATTGCCACTTTGGCCAGTGTGTCCACAATAGAATTATCCGATCTTTGCACCTGTGTGCAGGCCACACTCTGGCGTGGTGCAAAATTTTTTTTGAAGAAGTATGCGGTGCACTTGTCACCTTTAGTGATGCGTGTGGCCCTGTATTGGACACAAACCTGATGTTTTTTTCCC
>JAKSZP010010034.1:0-27010 GCA_022478985.1 Massospora cicadina | reverse complement strand
GCCCGCGGGATCTTTTGCGGGGTTTCCGCCATATTTGCTAATAGTTTTCGTAAATTTCTTTAGTGGAGCTAAATTTCAAGGCTAAATTGATTTTCAAAAAGTGATGCTTAGCGGAAAGAGAGAGTTTTCTACCATGGGTAAATTAATTTGCCAGAAACTGATAAAGTCCATCACTGAAAAAAAATGGGCTCCCCCTAACTGATCCAAAGCATCATCAATCCTTGGCAAAGGGTAAGAGTCCTTTTCTGTAATACTGTTGAGCTTATGGTAGTCTATTACTATGTAGTTGGCGCCATCCTTCTTTTTTACAATCAGAATGGGCAAATCCCATGGGCTTTTGGATAGTTCGAGAATCCCTTGCTCTAACAACTTGTCATTTTTGTTAGTGACAATGTCATCCACTGCCTTTGAACAGAAGATCGGCTGAGCCTTATAGGGGAATGATCTCCTGTGTCTACTCAATGGACCACCCCCTGAGCACACCCTAAGTTGTGATCATCAACAGCGAAAATCCCCTTGTACTTCTGAAATAAAGCTATTGCTTGGTCTTTTTACTCTTCCAATAGTCCTTTTAAATACTCCGCGGTACCACCATTGGTACGCTGGTCAGTGCCTTGACTGGTAGACCAAATTAGTCCAACAACCCAGAATCATGAACCTGAAGGACCTCATCTATGGAATAAAATGTAAATATGCTACAATTTGGTGTCAGCGGATTTGCATTGGTTCACTCTGGAGGTTTGCTAACAAAACCTTAATATCTCCATGTCCCAGAAGTATAATCCCTGGAGCCACATGTGGCTCAAACCGTGTTTGATGATAGAGCCCAATGACTTCCCCATATAGCCCAATAGGCACTCCCACCTTTAACTCAGTGTTCACTAAGACTTGATGTCCATAAGGAATAGATATGGGCCCTGCAGCTCGAAGAGGTACCCTTGATATTCATATATCTGCTGGGGAAGGGGCTGAGTTTTGCGCTTTAGTCATTGATAGCAAACTGGCATCACCCCATCACTATAGGCAAGGTTGATATAGCTCATATGCACCAGATCCTTCAGTACTCCACTAGTGGTGAAGTAAATTGGGATCCGCTGACCCAGAATGGTGAGAGTCTCCTCCATTATATTAACAACAGCCCCAAAATGGCGCAGGAAAGAAATTTGATTAACAGGTCATAGTTTTTATCTGGAAGCACAATTGCCAAAGCAACAATGACAATAGACTAAAGTGCAGAGGTAGAGCAGCGTAAGCCCCTCAGAGATGGTACTTTCTGCTCCAGCAGTTCCATGCACCATTCAATGGTCCACATAAGGTTTTTAACGTCAATTTCACCATCAATTTTAGTGGAAACTATGTTATCTGAAGCACCAGTATCTATTATAGCGCGAACTCTATGTTTTGCTACAAAAATATCATAGTATGTGCACTCAGAATAAGAATGATATTGACTGTTTAATATGTGGACATTTACAGGATCTCTTTTTCAAGAAAACTCATTATTCTCTCACCAACTTGGGGATATTCTTTGACAATGGCATCTACCAGAAGGGAGACGTTTACTCCTTTCAGAGTTGGTGCATCCACAGCAGAATCAAGCTTGTCTGAGGAAGCTTGATCAAGCATTTGACAGGCATGCAGCTTCAGTTGTTCTGGGGATTCTTCATTCGCCGCTGCCTTGGCTTGAGCTCGTGTCACTAAGTTCACTCCTCCAACTGGCTGCTGGTATAAAATTCTGTCATCATTCTGAGAGACTTCCACAGGATATACTACTTTTGATTCAGGGACGTTTTGGGTTGGCATCGTGGAGGTAGAGGGTCCTGTCTCTACTCTTCTCCATCTTTTCTTGATAGTATTCATCTTGGTGTACATAGTTCACATGGCGATTATGGCAGAATTATGACAAATGACCAGGGCGGCCACATTCATAGCAGTTAACCCCATAAGTTTCACATCCTTGATTTGTCATAAGAGGGTCTAGATTGGAAAGTTTGGGGTCATTTGGCATAACCAGGCCCAGGTTGATAAGATGATTGTTAACATTTGGCATAGCTAGGTCCTGGTCGGTAGCTGGGTTGATGACAGTTTTTGTGACCAGCCCATTGATGCTGATTAAACTGTTGAGTATAATTTTCCCGAGGATGAGGTGTAGATTTATAGTAAGGCTGAGGATTTCTAAATGGAGCCAGAGTCAGACGAGAGTATTCTCCTGAATAAGAGGGTGCAATAGTGGTGGTAGTCTTCCATTCCATATTCAGTGATGAAAAGTTAGGGGATATGTGACGCAAAAACTGTACAAATTTGAGTAGAGGTACGTCATCATCTAGCAGTGTTGAAATGACATTGTGAAGCTCCTGGTATGGCTTCACCATGGAGGTCATGAAAATGCATATGTCAGCTTCCACTAAGCACCCTGTTCCAATCAGCACGTGGGCTACCATTGTGAATTAATTAGAAAACTCCAGTCAAGTCTTGTTTCAGCGGAATACGACCATTAAGAATTCTGCTTTCCGCCATGACATCTTTGAGGTACCCCCAAACGGGAGAAGTATGGTATCTTTCACATCCTTATAGGTGAAAGAGCTACTTGAGAAGTAACAGGTGACTTTATTGGCACTCTTGACGTCCAAGGCGGATACCAACAATTTAGCCTTCTGTCTATCAGATGCACCTTCCACTGCAAATTTAAACTGTTTGAAGAAACCATGAATGTTCCATTTTGATCAAATGGAGGTAGTTTCATAATATTAACCTCCTCAACCTGTTCACAGTTTTTTTGGCACATACTGAGGAATGGGTCAAGATCTGAAAGCAGTTTCCTGATGAGAAGCAGGGCCAACGGAAGTTGGGATGTCTGCCACTTCAGGGGTAGCATGATCTTCTGCCATGGGCGGCACCACCAGTACTTGAGGGAATTAGTGCTCTGACTCATAGTTATATCCAGTACTATCATCCTGGGTGTAGTAGCTCCAACCAGTGTCATAATATTTCTCATATGATGCCCCCTCTTGATGGTCATCCTCATCCCAGTGAGAAGACCAAGAGGCACTGTCAATTTTTGCTCTGCATACTTCAGTCATTTGGTAGTATCATCCAACCGGTTGACAAGTTCCCTGTTTTATTGTCCCAAAATTTGCATTTGGCTAAACGTGCTATCAAGCTGGTGCATGACAGCATTTTTTTCTTGGAGGAGTTCATCCTGTTTTTTTTGAGCACCACGTCTAAGGTAAGTTTGAGTTTCTCCTACCCAGCTGGTGCAGTGTTTTATAAAATTCCCCAGCAACACAGGTTGTGTAAGACATGGCTGGCGACTGGAGTTTTGTAGTACTTGGTAATCGATCAATGGGCCCCCTATAGTGAGCACCACTGTTATAAAATCAGACAGTATCGTTAAGATTCGCCATGTTGTTTGTATAGGTCAAACCTACTGAGCAACAGACAGATGATGTGGGGATCGTTGGTCCTTTTGACACACTTGAATATATACTAAAAAATAGGAGCAATTGCCCCGATTGCCTCTTATAATATAATAAGACAGCAATCTTTCGCTGTTCCGCTCTCTTTTTTACTAAAAACAACCTAACCTCCTCTCAATCGCCCATCTCGCTTATATACAGCGGCTTCAGATGATATTGCTCTCATAGCTTGGGCTATTCTATTCCACCAATCCTTGATTTTGGCTTTTTAATCTTTAATTCACTATCGCCATAATTTTAAGCGATTTACTTCATATTCATCAAATGTTGACATCGCCTTATCGCTATATTTAGAGGTGATTCAATAATAACCCATTATATCACAATATTGCCACATCTCAAGGCACTTGAATAATTGTAATTGATATCATGTTAGGCGGACTCTTCCCAATCCGCCCTAGCTGTCCCACAATTATTGTCCCATCATATTGGAATCACAACAATACCTATGATTTACTCATTAGTACACAGTTTATGTTTGTGTATATAGAGATCATTAACTTAAAGCAAGGCTATCTCTACCTGTTTAACTATGAGGTCCCTCTGATTCTGATCATTGATGATATTAACAAAAAAATTACACCTGCACAGTAGAATTACCCCTCCATAGCCTTAATTCTGCATTACACCCCAGCAGGAAAAATACAAAAATGTTTCACAAATCAGTAGATGCTCTAGAGGGTATCCCATTTTATGCTTCTGAAGAGGTAGTGTTATAATTTTAGGTGATACCGTTGGGATACGCCATAAGGGTTGCACAGGTCGAACCCACTGAACAATAGATAAATAATATGGGGATTGTTGGCCCTCTGAACACACTTAAAAATATAATAAATCAGGAGAAATTTCCTTGCGACACTTTTATTTAATTAAATACAGCAATTTTTCGCTGTTCCACTCTCTTTAAACTATTAACAACCTACCCTTTTAATCGCCCCATCTCAATTATATATCAGTGACTTCAGACAATACCATTCCCTTGGCTTAGAATATCCTGTTCAGCCATATTCTTATTATATTCATGATGGTAAACTTAAATTATCTGTCGCCTTAATTTTATAGCAATTTAAATTAATATTTGTCAAATATCAACATTGCCTTATTGCCTTATTTATAGGCGATCCAATAATAATTCATTATGTCCCAATATCGCCTCATCTTAAGGCGCTCAAATACTCATAAATAATCATCCTAGTCAGTGGATTCTTGCCAATCTGCCTTAGCTCTTCCAGGATTATTGTCCAGTCATATCAGAATCTTGACATTAACCCTCCCACCTTTGACTAAATGATAAGTCTTCTTTGGTTTATATTCTCAGAGAAACTTTGTGTGCAATGATTAATGATTTGACCACTCATTGGGTCTTTGATAGTGTAGATATCAATGCCCGTTTTCTTGATTATTTTGAACAGACCAACCCAGATGTTAGCCAACTTGTGTTTCCACCCAAACCCATGCTGTTTGTGGAACAAAACCATCTCTCCATGTAACTGAGCTAACCTGCTAAGCTGTACCTGATTGGCAGCCTGATTATTAATCTTTTTGGCCAAGCTGAAAGAGTATGCTTTCAATTATAACTTGATCAATGTATTGGCTAAATTTGTCAAGTAATGATGGGGATCCTTCTGCTGGTATCTTCTATGCACAAATAGAAAAATTCCAGAAGAGAGGGGTGTCATCCATATAATAATTGAAAGGGGCTTTTCACCATGGCAGAATGATATCTGATATTATAAGCAAAGATGGCAGTAGACAGGAGGGAACTCCAATAAGAGGGTCTATTGGTTATCAGCTTCTGGAGGATGATAGCAATGTCCCATTGACCCATTCAATCATTTTGTTGGAATCAGGGTGGTATGGGGTCATTAGAAACCTGCGGATGCCCATTAGCTCATTCAACTTTGGAATAATGTGCAAGGTGAAGTTGGTTCCATCATTGGTAAGAATGAACTGAGGGCAGCCATGTCACTGAATAATAAATTCCATTATGACTTTTCCAATGTGACTGTCCTCAAATCCCATATTGTCCACGCTTCAACCCACCTGGTCAAGTGGTCAATAGCCACCATAATGTATTTGACCCAGTTAGCTCCCATTGGTAGAGGGCCAATGACATCCAGGGAACTATATGCCAAGCAAAATGTGGTTTCACTAACTGGTATGAGGTCTTCTGACAGAACAGCTTTTCCACTTGACACTGATGGCAACAGTGAATGGTTTTAAGCATTTCAAAGTTCATGCTTTTACAATAATACCAAAGGAGCATCAGTTACATTGCCTTGTGCACACCACCATGTCCAACTGCCTTATGTGCACTCATAATAATACCAGGCCATGCTGAGGGTCATGGAAAGTATACCATAGAATTGTTGATATGCTTGTACAGTTCCCCATTCCATTAGAAGGTGTTTGTTCACATCTCATTTAACGCTTTTATTACTTGGGTCAGTTCACCGTCATATTTTCTGCTGATCATCTTATTATACATCACATAGCTGAGATCTGCTGTCACAGCAATGGTTGGCAATCTAGATAAGCAGTCATCATTCTGATGTTTTTCTCCTGATTGGTGGAGAATCTCAAAGTCATAAGCCTGAAGTTTGAGGGCCAATTGGGCTAGACGCCTTTCAGGCTCCTTGAGGTTCTTCAACTAACATAATGACACGTTATTAGTTATGACTTTAAACTTCACCCCATGCAAGTAGACCCTAAATTGCTTATATGTCTAGATTACTTCTAAGCACTCTTGCTCAGTCATGGTATAATTATGTTTGTGGAAATCCATGCTCCAACTGCAATATGCCACTGAGTGCTCCTCCCCCTCTTTGTCTTTTTGAGATAGGACCGCCCCTACAGCGGAGAGAAGTGTATCCATCTATATGATGAACGCTTTATCAAAGTTCACATATCATGGTACCAGCACACTAATTAATGCTATCCAAAGTGTGTCAAAAAAGCATAGATGGAATTCCATTCATTCAAACACAGCATCCTTCTTTAATAAATCAAATAGCAGGCCCCATTAGAGCTGAAGTTGGTGATGAAGCACCGATAGTAGCTGTTAATTTCCCAAAAATACCTGTACGTCACGCTTACTGGCTGATGTAGTCATTTTTGGATGTATTCCACCTTGGCTGGCTGTAGCTTCAGCCCCTTGGAGTCTATCAAAAACATAAGGTATCCCAACTGGTCCTTGATGAAGTTACATTTATGAGGCTTAATCTTGATGTTTGCCTTAGAAAGCCAGCGGAATACCTCTTCTATATGATCAAGGTGCTCAGAAAATTTTAGGAGAAAACATTAATGTAATTAAGGTACATGAGGATGCAAGTTAGCTTCAGGTCACCAAGGATGTTTCCATAGCTTGTTGCAATGTAGCTGGGGCATTACAAAGCCCTTGTGGCATATGGGTCAGTTGGAAAAGACCTCTGAATGTTATTATGGCGCATTTCTCCTGTTCTGCCGTGGGCAACTCAATTTGCCAGTAACCTGATATCAAAACTATCACTGAGAATTAGCGAGCTCCTCCTAACCAATCCAATGCATCATCAATCTGAGTCAATGGATACAAGTCCTTCTTTGTAATACTGTTGAGCTTCTGGTAGTCTATCTTACCCAGTTGTTACTGTCCTTCTGTTTGCCAATCAGAACAGGTGAAGCCCACGAAATTTTGGAGGGTTCAAGAATTCCTTGCTCCAGCAACTTATCAATTTCCTTGGTGACAAAGTCTTCAGCTTCCCTAAAGTGGTGGATTGGCCAAGGTCTGATGGGAGGATGATCCCCAGTGTCCAATCGATGGACAACCCCCTGAGCACACCCTAAATCATGGTCATTGATGGCGAAAATCTCCTTATACTTCTGGAATAAAGCCATCGCTTGGCCTTTTTGTTCTTCTGATAACCCTATTAAATTCTCCCACAGTACCACTGTCATTATTCTGGGCTGCAATTCGATGGTTAGACCAAATTCTTTCAACAAACTGAACTCTTGAACTTGAAGGACCTCCTTGATTGGGGCCAAGTGTAAATATGCCACTATTTGGTATCAGTAGATTTGCATTGGTTTGGTCTGGAAATTTTCTAACAAAGCCTTGATCTCTCCATGGCCTGTGAGTATAATCCCTGGATCCACATGAGGCTCAAGCTGTGTTCGCTGATAGGGCCCAATGACCTCCACATAGAGCCTGGCTGGAACTTTCACCTCTAACTCAGTGTTCACTATGACTTATTGTCCGGATGAGTTGGATATAGCTCCAGCAGCTCTGAGAGGTAGCCCTTGATATCCAAATATCTGCTGAGGAAGGGCCTAGGTATTACTTTTTAGTGAATGGTAGCGAACAGGAATCACCTTGTCACTGTATGCAAGGTTGATATGTCCTATGTGCACCAGTCCTTTGGCACTCCACTGTAGGTAAAATAAATCGGGATCTGCTGCCCCAGTTTTTTAAATGTCTCCTCCATCATATCAATGAAAGCACCAAAGTTTTCAGAAAAGCAGTTCCAATTAGAGGTCATAGTTATTGTTGGGTAAACTTATCGCCAGAGCTACAACAATGGACCCAAATCGCAAAGGTAACGCGCTGTACACTCCCTCAGAGACTGTGATTTCTGCTCCAGCAGTCATGTACACCATTTGATGGTCCACATCAGGCTTTAATGTCAACTTTTCCATCAATTTAGTAGAAACTATGTTGACCAGAGCGCCTGTATCTATTATAATGCAAACTCTATTTTTGCTTACAAAATGTCACAGTATGTACACTCAGAATAAGAATAATAACGACTGTTTAATATGTAAGCATTTACAGGTCTCTTTTCCCAAGAAAACTCTAATCCCATATTGGTATTTTAGTAGAAATTTAAATATTCAGGCGCTATGAAGGCTACAAAATTATTAGTCTTGTGGCTCTAGCAAAGATAGAAACAAGTGCAATGAAGTTATTAGTTCTGTGGCTATAAATTGATTCCAATCAGAAATACAGAATTCTGTAAGAATAAACCTAAATTGAGCTACGTGAGACAAATATATTGGTACTTTATTAGTTAAAAATGAGGGTTATTTATAAAGGTAGATTTGGTAGTTCTTTGTGAGAATTTTTGGGCTGCACATGAGGTAATACCTTTTGTATTAGATGACCAATATTGCTGATTATTATTGACTTACTTGAGATGGTCAAATCTGATAAGATTCTTATTATGTGATATTGACCTTCTTGTGTGATGTTTTTCCCCATCAAATTGCTTAGTCTCATCCTTTCAGAGGAGGCTGATAAACTCCATAGGGTTGATTGTCAGTCTATCTGAGAATTGGATATCTCTGATGGGGATTTTACAATCTCATTAGACTGAGATATTAAATCTCAATCTTGAGTAATTTTGGTCATCATAGTGGAATTATCAACAATGCCCACCTCGAAATCTTGCCTAGGGGGCACATACTTACAAAGAAACCTACTATGAACTCTATTGATAACAGTACCAGTATCAATAGCTGCAATGGAGTATTCAATACCCCAACAATAAATAATATGTCAAGGACCATCCCATAAGGTGTCAAGTTTGTGAACCCTTCATATAAGTCTATGATGATATAATAGTACAAGATCCCAACTTTATATTCAGGTACATAGGTCAACTAGCGTTGGTTCTAGTTCCCTCTTTTAAGGTGGTAGCAGCAAGGGAACTCAAATCTAAAGCTTGTACTCAGATGATTTCATCAGCTAGCCACCTCATAGCTAAATCAGTAGTTTGCGGGGATAGCATAATCAAGTATAAGTTGTACACTTGAAGATAGAATAGGATCCTGACCAAAAAGAGCCTTAAAAGGAGACATTCCAATTATATGATGGTAGCTAACCCTATAGGCTAACATTGCACTAGGTAAATAGAGATTCCATCTACTAGGATCTTTGGAGGCCATCTTTCAAAGAATGGCCACAAGAGTACCATTTGATAGTTCAACCGCACCATTAGTAGAAGGATTATAAGGTGACATAAATGACTTATAGGTACCCATTAATTTAGTAAGCTCAGAAACCACCTGAGAAATAAAGTTTTCCTATTATCCAATAATAGAACTTTTGTGCTACCATGTCTGGTAAAACTTTCTTAAAAAAATGACACAGTAACCTTAGCAGTGACCATGGAAACAGAGATAGATTCAATCCATTTGGTAAAATGGTCAATAGCTAATATAATCTAACGATGTCCATAAGTGACAGTAGAGAGAGGACCCACCACGTCGATATTCATAGTAGAAAAAGGTTCTGAAGGTCCCACAATTTTGTGTTGATATATTGGATTTCCACCACGTTGTTGTTGGCAAGTGAGACAAATCTCCAACACATCATGTACAGTTTCCAGCATGTTATCCAAGTAACAATGATTTTTCAACCACTGTAAAGTCTTAGTGATAGCTCCATGCCTACAGTTTGATAAGCCTCCATAATAGTATTAGTCCTTGCAGAGGGCCAAATAAAAGTCAACCATCTAGATCCCAACTTCTTGTATAAGGAACCTTCTTTAACTTTGGTATTCTTAGTTAAGGATTAAAGCTTCACTGTAACGTCCTTATATTCATGATACCAGAGCTCAGATCTGCCAATCAGATCATAGATACGATCCTCCTCAGCAGAGAATAACGTTAGTATAGGTAATATAGAATTCCATCAACATTTTGGTGTATAGCTCCATCACGATGTTGAATTGTAAAGTCATAATTCTGGAGCTTTAACGCCCATCTAGCTAAGCGTCCATCAGGATCCTTCAAATGTTGTAACCATTTCAGGAAGCGTGATCCTTGATAATAGTGAAATGTTTACCATAGAGGTAATGGATAAAATGCTTGATGAAGGATAGGACTGTGAGGCATTCCCTCTCGGTAATGCTACAATTGCGTTCTACCTTAAATAAGCTTTACTATAGTACACAATGGGATGATCAAATAGGTTGGTATCATTTTGATCCAGAATGTCCCCAATAGCAATATCACTGGCATCAGTAAATAAGATAAAGGGTTTGGAAAAATCAGGAATGGGCTAAAATTGGTGCACTAACTAAGGCATAATGAAAAAGATCAAAAGCTTGCTACTGCGATTCTTCCCATACAAAAGGGACTTTGTAACCATCTAGTGCAATAAATAAACTAAAAGCTCCGCAATCTCAGCAAAATGGGAGAGGAATTGTTGGTAATAACCAACCATCCCTAAAAACACTTGAATATTGTGCAAGATTTTAGGAACAGGAATGTCTGAAATAGCTTGTATCTTATTAGATAAGGGTAAAATCCCATCGCAATTAACTTTATGGCCTAAGAATTACATCTCAGTCTTGAAAAAAGCACCCTTGGATGGTTTTAGCTTAAGCAAAGCGCGACGCATCTGACCAAATACTTTTTTAAATGAACCAAATGCTTTTTAAAAGTGTGATAGAAAATAGTAATATCGTCTAAGTATACCAAAACACAAGAAAGTTTCAAATCCCCAAATAAGCCATCCATGGCTCGTTGGAAAGTAGCAGGTGCATTACAAAGCCCTTGCAGCATATGAGTAGGATTAAACAACCCCTCACTAGAGACTAAGGCACATTTTTGATGGTCTTCCAGACCCAGGTCAACTTGCCAATAGCCACTCATAAGGTCCATAGCCGATAAAAACTGTGACCCTGACAATAGTCTCAATGAATCATCAATGTGAGGTAGAGGATAAGAATCCTTTTGAGTAACAGCATTGAGCTGATGATAGTCCATAACCACTCTATGACCCCCGTCCTTTTTCCAGATGAGTAGTAGAGGAGAAGCCCATGGACTCTTAAAAGGCGTTAGTAGCCCCAAATCGAGGAGTTGTTTCAATTCCACTGAGACCTGAGCCTCCTCAACTTTAGATTTACAATAGGGTGAGCTCAAATAGTGGGAGTATCCCCAGTTTTCACCTGATGTTGCACCTCTTTCATTGGCCCAAAATCTTCAGGATCTTTGGGTTTTATATCTGCATACTCTTCAATCAGAGCCTCAGCTTCATGCTGTTGTTTTAAAGTGAGTGAACTCCAAATTCGACGTCAATCCTAGCAATGATAGGGGAATCTTCCAACCCAAAATCACATAAATCCCCACATACTGAGATGGATAAAATTTCACTCACAGGAGTAGGACGCACATAAGCGATGGGGGTATTTTGATTTAATTGCATAGGTAGAGAAGTGAGATTAGCTAGTAAAACTAAAAGTCACATCATAAGTGGGATCAAGGATACTGGGGCAGCTTAAAGTTTCCAAATGAGAGGGATTTCTGTTACTGAAGATTTTTAATACATGATCAGCGGATACAAATACTTGTACTCCAGTATCAATTATGAATTGAGCTTTTGGAGGAATAGTAATCAGATTGTTAGAATATAAAGGCATCCCTTCAAAGGCACAAGCTGATGGAGGCAGAAGTATAGTCCTCAGTCCCAAAATTTAGTACTCAAGATAAGAGATAGAAGTGAAAATTCCAATAAGCAAACGCGTCAATTGAGCTTGCCTTTGCCATTAGGGACATCTTGTAAAATTGAAGGTACTCAGTACTCAATTTAAGAAAGCTGATTGTCCTTAAAACTGATCATCACTTTCATTAATGTCTGTCCCCTGGTCGGCTTGCCTCAAACAAGGAAATAAAACATCATCGCATAAAAATCAATGAGAAATTTGGTTCCCAAGAGCAAGTCATAGCAGTTGTTCAACACTACTGCAGAGGCCAAAACAACCAACTTTCTAATGCACATTGGAAGGGTAGAATAAAATCAAATAGATTTAGTGTATTATGGACCAGAAGTTCTGTAGTCTTGAGAATGGTTTAAGTCCGGCGCCACTTTGATTTTTTCATAAGTCTGGACGAGATCACATTTATGGGCGATCCCATATCAAATATAGCCAAAACTATCATCTTGTGCACTATGACTTCCACCCGGGTCACATCAGTGCCAAAGTGTGGGATTGAAAATACTGAGGGACTAAATGGTTAAATTAAATTAGAAGAAATAGAAGCATAAGAAAAAATAGTATCTTTGCTGGGTAATTCATTAGGGAATATCAAGCTCACCAGGAGCGGATATCACATAACAGTCTTTAGTAGTGTAAAAATATTTTAATGGAGGCACAGGAGGTAGATCAGCACAGGGAGCCTCATGCCCTATGCTGACTTCTCTTTTTTTGAATCTTCTGCTTGTTTTTTCCAACATTGAGATTCCATATGACCCATGAGATCACAAAAGTTGCATGGCTCCTTCTTTGGTTTAGGTTTGGGTCTAGGTGGCATCGCATGGATATAAGAACGAGGGTTATTAGTGTAGTTTGGGTGTAACAAACCATTAGAAATCTCTATAAGCGCCTTTTTGATGTCAAAAATAGATCTGAAATTTCTTTTAAAGTGATTTATAAATGCAATAGTAATTGAGTACTAGAAGCAATTGCACTCATCACAGCTGATATGGCACCATCTATGGTAATACAATCGCAAGTAACAAGAGTCTGGGCTTCATGATAGAATCTCTTAGCAAAATCTTGGATTGACTCTCTCGCTTGATTTGGATGCTCATAAAGGCTTGCTTTTGGTTAGATATGATTTGATCACACCTGAATTCCTTAATAAGGGCGATTTTTTATTTGAGCCCACATATTGCAAACCTTAAGGTGAGGATCCATTATTTCTTGAGCAAACTGGCTTAAACAAGAGGTAATATGCCATACTTTTTGTTGATCCGTCGCCCCATCCATTGCTCAATCATAGACAAATAGAAACAAATGGATGCTATCTTCACCCAGCTAAACTTATCCTTAAAGGTAGTTGTATTGTGTGAATTCATTGCTCAAGACATGTACACCCAATACCATAACCAGATCAGCTTTGGAGGGTTTAGACTTTGGGATATGAGCTTTTAGTGGAAATTTGGTCAACTTGTTGTCTTAAATGATTGAGTTCATCCTGTGAATTTTGAACCCATTTAGCAAGATGATCATTTTCAAACGGTTGATTTAAGCTAGAAATTGCAGTGAGCATCTCTTCCTGCTTGTTCTCAAGTACTTGCATTTAGCAGTTAACTGTGCAATGGAAGCATCTAATATTGCAAACTGGGTTTTTTTTACATAGTTTGGTTAGCATTGCATAGACAATGAGCATTATCAACGCCATCCAATAAGTTGGTTAAAGAGTAATCTGTGTCAGTCAAGACCTTCTAAGGATAAGAAACACCCTTGAGCTATGGCTTTCATTTTTAGTTTCTAACGCCTGTATTCTTGATACTAGTAGAATCAAGGTTCAGAATCATGAATTAAAAGCGAGGAGCCAGGGGGACCAGGGATCCAGGGGGTCCTTAGGAACTGTTGCAAACTGCAGGCCCAGGTGGGCCTTGTTGACCCACAGGGCCTTGAGGGCCTCGTTCACAAGGGGGTCCTGGGGTTATAAAAGGAGAACTAGGTGGTCCCAGGAGATTCAGGAGGACTAGCAGGGCAAGTTCCACCTTCTCTGATAGTATCCACAATTCATACAAGTTGTTGAAGTAGCCCATTGAGCTTAACAAAGCGCTCCTCATGTTGGGCCTGCAATTTTCCAACTGTCTAGTAATCTCATCCTCAAGGTAGTGATTTGGCGGTGGATAGGATTAGCGACATCACTAACTTGTTGAGATACTTCTTGGCCGATGTACCCCACAACTTCATTTTCAATTCTCACCAAATGGTTATGTAGATCGTTGATTTCCCTTCTACTATTGAGTTTGGCTCCCCAATTATCCCAGCCAAAGTTAGAAGCCATCTCATAGAATAAAGATAACTGAGAATAAAATTGTTGCGCCAATGTCAACTGGCGTTGGATTTCAAGATGATGCAACCCCAAAATCTGGAGTACGTGATGAATAGCATATGTAAGTACTGCTGGAGGTACTGCTCAGTTCCAGACAAACCAACTTTAATATGTTGTAACACCACTCTGTTGTATAAGTTCATCATATTAGCAGCAAATTTAGATACTCAGTCTCGATTAAGATGGGCACCAGGCTGGATAGCTCCCCCTTATCAAGCCTTTTACCATTTCTTCTACATCTGCAGCTTAAATTTGATAATTATTTTGGTCAGGGCCCTCAATGCCAAGTCCATATAAGCTCAAAATTGAAGATTATTGATATCAGTGGAACTCATGTCTTACCTGTTGGATTATACCCATTGGGTGATACCCATTGATTTCTCATAATAGGGGCTTTCTTTGGTAGACATATTCACCATTGTGAAAGTATGTTTTCACCAGGTAGTCTCATAAGCAAACCTGGCAGGGAGCACCAGTATTAGTATTTTATTAAAAATTGAAATTTTCAGGCGCTACAAAGGCTATTAAATTATTGGTCCCATGGCTCTAGCAAAGATAGACACAAATGCAACGAAGTTATTAGTTCTGTGGCTATAAATTGATTCCAATCAGAAATACAGAATTCTGTATGAATAGACCTAAATTGAGCTAAGCGAGACAAAAATAGGGTACTTTATTAGTTGAAAATGAGGGTTATTTATAGGGGTAGATTTGGTAGTTCTTTGTGAGAATTTTTGGGCTGCACCTGAGGTAATACCTTTTGTATTAGATGACCAATATTGCTGATTATTATTGACTTACTTGAGATGGTCAAATCTGATAAGATTCTTATTAGATGAAATTGGCTTTCTTGTGTGATGTTTTTCCCCATCAAATTGCTTAGCCTCATCCCTCAAAAGATGCTGATAAACTCCAAAGGGTTGATCGTTGGTCTACCTGAGAATCAGATATCTCTGATGATAATTTTAAAATTTCATTAGACTGAGATATCAAATCTTGATCTTGAGTAATTTCAGTCATTGCAGTGAAATCCCCAACATCCAGTCACTTACTTTGAGGTATTCTAACATAGAGATCTACTGGAAGAGCAACGTTTACTCCTTTCAGGGTTGCACATCTGCAGCTGTATCCAGATTGTCTAAGAAAGCTTGATTGAACATTTGGCAGGTGTACGGCTTCAGTTGCTCCTGAGTTCCTTCATCTTCTGCGGCCTTGGCTTACACTCATGTCAGTACATTCACTCCTCCAACTGGTTGCTGATATAAAATCCCATCATTGTATTGAGGAACTTTCGCTGGATATACTACACTTGCTTCAGGTGGGATGTTTGGGGTTAGGATAGCAGAGGTAGAGAGTCCCACCTCTACTCTGGTCCATCTTTTCCTTGATAGTATTGATCCTGTTGCACATAGTGAACATGACGGTTAGGGAAGCTCCGTGCCAGGTGGCCAGGGCGATCACAGTCAAAACAATTCACCCCATAAGAATTGCATCCTTGGTTCTCATAAGCGGGTCCAGGCCATTATTTTGTTGATGTTCAGCATAACCAGAGCCAGGTCAGTAGTTGGGTTGCTGACAATTTTTATAAATGGGACTAAAGAGGAAGTCAAACTGTTGGGAGTAATTTGGCTAAGGATGAGGCACAGAAATGTAATAAGGCTGGGGGTTAATAAGCGGAATGTGGGCAGGACGAGAGTATTCCCCCAAATAAGAGGGTCCGGCGGCAGCAGTAAATTTCTGCTCTGTATTGGGAAGAAGGAAAATAATGGGTATATGGCACAAGAACTAAACAATTTTGAGCAGGAGAACATCATCATCCAAAATTGAAGAAATGACATTGTAGAGCTCTCAGTATGGCTTCACCACGGAAGTCATTGCAATGCATACATCAGATATCACTAAAACGACTGCCCCAATCAGCATATAAGCTTCCACCATAAATTAGTCAATGAACGCTGTAAGGGTCTCATTATGGTGAAGCCCAATAGTCAAGAACTCCGCCTTTCAATGCAACATTTTTGAGGTACCCCCATACAGCCGCAGCACGGTATCCTTTACTTCCTTATAGGTAATGGAGCTTCTTGTCAGATAGCAGGTGACTTGATCAGCACTCCAAACATCCAAGGCAGATATCAACAGTTTAGCTACACGGTAATCTAAGGTGCCTTCCACTGCAAACTCTAAACGTTTAAAGAAGCTGTGGATATTCCCATTACAATTAGATGGATGCAGCTTCTCAATATAGACCTCCTCATCCCACTCATAGACTCAACTATTTGGGGCATACTGAGGAATGAGTCAATATCTATAAGCAGTCTTAATGAGGAACTGATCCTTTGGAGGTTGGGATGTCCGTTGCTTCAAAGGTAGCATGGGCCTCTGCAGTGGGCAGCACTGCCATCACTTGAGAGAATTGGCTCTCCATTTTTATAAGCATATCCAGAGATGCCCTCATGGGTGTGGTAGCTCCTGTCAGCGTCATATTCCTCGTCATAAATTTATTCCCAATCATCCCTTTGTCATTCTTCCTCTTCCTAATGAGAGTGCTGAGAGGTACCATTCAATTTCCATTCTGCACAATGCATTCATTTGGTAGTGTCATCCAAGCGATCAGTGAGTTACTTGTTTTGTTGTCCCAGAATTTGCATTTGGATAAACGTGCTGTTGAGCTGGTGCATAATCCCTTGGGTTGGGACCATCTAGTACTAAAAAAAAAAAAAAAAAAAGCCATAATGTTATTCTCTTGAAGAAGTTCATTCTGTTTTTTGAGCACCGTATCTAAAGCAAGTTTGAGTTTCCCATATTCAACTGGTGCAGTGCTTCAGGGAGATTCACCAGCAAATCAGGACTGATGTGACATGGCCAGTGACTAGAGATTTTTAATTTTTTGTGATTGATCAATTGGACCTGTTAATTTTAGGGGTATTGCTGATTGTTCATGGATAATAACCCCTAACCAATAACTGCACAGGTTCAATTTGTGCAATCTCTGCGTTGTCTTATAATATATGATATTAATTGATAATATTACTAAGACTAATAACCATTGTTGAATAAATAACCAGTTTTGGTACAACGCAACCTGTGTTTCTCCTCAAAATACTCTTGATATCTTCAGTAGGGATTTATACCCTTATACAGCCTAACATGATCCACACTCAGATTCCTAGTTTATGACATTTCCTCTGGTGACACAAAGTTGGCAGCAATTCCCATCTCAGCTCATCATCTCTTCTAAGTATCCTCAATCCTTACTTTTAACGCTTCTAAAGAGTCCCCAATTAAGGAACACAGCAATATTTTCATGAATATAAATAGAACTAAAACTAATAATAAATTCTTCTAAAGTCGATTCTTTTAATAAAGTAAATTATCAGGGGAATCTATAGAGTGAATTCAGCGCCCAACCCTCAGTTGGCGCCTCAGCCATGAAATGGCAGCCATTGCCAAATAATTACCCTTCATTGTCTCACAAGCGATGATCTTCCCCATCCTGGTTAGGATTCCTTCATCAGACATTCTTGATACCTAAAATGGAAAGAGTCAGAAAACGTGCCCCTACCATTTTCCACTCGATCCCAGCAAACCAATCATATTTGGTGAGCGAACTGCTTAGGTAATGGGACTTGTTACCCATTATGGCAGGTCATGAACCAACTGATCAATTCGCTGGTTAGAGGTGGCATCACTCACCTCACAACTTGCTCCTCAAATTCCCAATCAGTTAGTGATGAAACCTGACTAATCCCAAATCAGTAAACCTGATAGTTATTCATTGATCAACTATCAAATGCCCCCATTTCGTTGGCAACTCTGCCCAACGAGATCTTAGATTTTCATCTGGATTGATCCTCAATGGATTTGTACCAGGCGAATTGCCTAAAATCCCCCAAACATTATTAACCCAAATTTGGGGTCAACCAATACTCAATTCACTTAAAATAGGGAATTATTCCCTCGTGATCCATGGTAATCTAGATGGCTGGAAAGGTGGGCAAAAATTCCAACTCATCCCCCTCTTGCCTAGATTTCCAGTGAGAATAGGATTGAGACAGGAGAATACCACCTCAGACACCAGGTCAAATATTTTTTAGGTTCTAGCGGAGCACAGTCAATCTGTACTCAAAGCTGCTCAGGATAACCTTTGGCATGCGGTTCTCCTCCTCTTCCTCCTTGCTACCACCTACTCAGAGCGCAGTCCCCATGATTTTCTGTTATGCTGGGCCAACCAATTTACTTATGATATTACTGATCCCAGGATCCAATTTCCTCTTTTCAGAGCATATGACCTGCTATCATATTCAGGATTCTTGGTCTGGCGTCCTTGATTTCCTGATCTTCCTCCTCATCCTCAATAAGAGGTTCTTGCCATTGATGTTCATTTTACAGCATAATTAAGAATACTCATTTATATTCTCTTTTGTTATTTTCTTATAATAACTTCTTGGCTCATATCATTCTTGAGTCTTCTCTGAAAAGCTTATCTCACTAAAATTGAGGTTAATTCCTCTGAAATCAGAGCTTAATTGATTCCAAAGTGCATAATGTCAACTATTATAGTAGTCTTACATCTCCCCTCTTATCCAGCTCATATGTCAAATTCAGAATCTCAGTACCAGCAAAGCTGGACAGCATGTATGATAAAGATGCTCAGCTCTTCCAAATGATGGGTTGATCTTCACAATGGAACCTTTTCTATGGTCCTCCTAGGACTTATACTCCTAGTCAAGTTCCTGTAGACAGTCCTTTCGTGGAATTACTGGAAACAGTATCCAACCCTGACAAAACCAGGTTAGCAATCATCTCAAATGATTTATGACCAATCCTCCCTCTGTCATCGATTTCCAAATAGATTTCAAAACTCTCCTGGATTTGGTTCCATTTGAAGATACTCCTACAATCATTGTCAAACCTCTTGAAGCAATGTCTTCCGCTCTTGATAAATCATTCCTTTCCAGATCTGACTCGCTCCTGGAGTTCCTTTTCCAACTCAGCCAATTTTACAAACCAGCTGTTCTGTCAACTGAACTAGCCATCAGAAACTGTGAACATTCTTGAACTCCCCTATGCAGATTTGAAGATCCAAGTAACTGATGCTCTATCCATAGCTCTGAACCCCTCCAATCTCAAAAACATCATAGATTGAGCATTACAACCTATGCTCTTTGCTTTACCAGCCAAGTTCTCTGAAGTTGGGCCACAAAGCTTCCAGCCTCTCTCAGCTTCCATCACTTGTTCTGCTTTCACTTCCAAGAATCTCATAGTCATCGTCTAAAGGATGCCATTTGCTACCTGCATGACTATCTCATTTCTGGTACATCCCATTGGTATCTTCCCCTAATGGCTTTAATAGGAGGCATGATTTGGCAACTCCTGTCTAGTATCCCTTGCTCAATGCCAGCCCATATGTCCAATGCTCTTGAAAAAGCCCTTTACAAGTGCTCAAGACCAATCTTTTGGCTCCAGTGCCATTGTGGGATTACTTGGGGTTATCTAATGACTGCCTCTTCTTGTTCTGTTTCTTCCCTCCCTGATCTGGGGTATCACATCTGGCAGGTACCAATATTTGAATCTCTCTTCCCCTAGTCACATTCTCAATGGATCAGCCTCCGCTCAACAAACTTGGCTCTAAGTAGGTCTAGCTCTTGCTAGCATCCAATCTAACATAGATTTGGACGGTTTGTTTAACCCTACTGTAATACATCCCCCTTCCTCCAAGAGGTGACATAGGCAAAATCTTCCCCAAGTCAAGGACAATCAATAAAAAATTATAAAAATTTATCTTTTTTCTGTGCGTTTTTGATATTTTTTGCTATATTTTTATCAATCTTTTATTTTTTTTCTTATGGGACATGACATTCACTTAGTTCAGCGGTCCATCTTTTTATATATTCCCCCAAACTGATTCCAAGGTATACTTAGACCTACTAGTTTTCTATGGTTCATAAGTCTTATTTTTAAGACTAAACCATCTATTTTGATTCAGTGGTCCTTTTTTGTACTTAACAAAATCATCAGGACATAACCATCTTAATAGTTAAGCAGTCCTTTAAGAATACTCTTAATATTATGTTTTCCATTGATCCACTGCTTTAAATATTTAGCATGGACTTGATTCACTATCCTTCCATCCAAGAGGTTCTTGATGGAATAGGCGTCCATCACCAGCTTGGTGATAATCTCAAATGGACCCAACCACAATGCATCTAGCTTGTTTCTTCTCCCAAAACCATGCATATTGCAATAGGCAACTTTTTCACCTATTTGGTATTCTGATAAGGCGGTCAGTTCTTATCATCCATCATTTTTGCATTGATACTTCTTTTCAAGGTTGTATTAAATGCTTTCAATTGCATCTCAATCAAGATATTGACAATTGGATCAGTTACTGCTTGGCACTCATCCTCAATGTTGGTTCCACCACCAAATATATAATTAGCAGCAATGAGGCCTTCCTTCTATATAGTAACTAAAATGGCGTTTTTCCTGTCACTGTATGGTGACTTATATTGTATGCAAATGTCACCAAACTGAGGTATGTTCCCCATGAAGGAGTTTTCCCTGAGACCAGCTTCCTCAGAGTTGCAGCCAGCATTCCATTGAACCTCTCTGCCAGTCCGTTTGCCTCCAGCCAGTAAGGTATTGACACAGCTCTTCAGATCCCCATCATTTAATCTAATATTGATATCACATGAGATGTTTATTCATTTCATTATCGCTCAACAAGACCTTCAAGCATCCATGGCAATATATCACTTGATCCAGGATAAACCTTGCAGTTCTTGTAGCGTCTAAGTTCACCAGGGCCTTCGTCTTTACCCATCTCATCAGATGGTTGATTGCAACTATAATTTATTTTACTCCCCTGGTAAACATGGTTAATGGTCCCATCACGTCAATGGACACATATGCCAGGCAAATACAGGGTGGACCAATTGATATCCAGTCATGTTTTTTGTGGCTTGTGCAGCTGGCACTCCACATAACAAGCCAGATAATCCTCTACATCGTAGTTGATGGACTCCCAGTAATATTTCTGGCAATGTGATTGGTCATCTTCCTTAGGCCTCTATGCCCAATACCCTTATGAGCAGTTTGAACGATAGCTGCTCATTCCAACGGTTTTGGCAATAGTAATCATTTTCCATCAATCATCTTGAAAACTTGTCCATCTATGGTCTCAGTGTTTTCCATTAATTTCTGAAGCGCACCTTGGATTTCTTGGGGCTCGTTCCTGATTTCTCCTATGACCATTCTCAGGAATAGCTCATCCGCTTGCTTGTATACCACTTGGACCATAGGTAACCTCAATAAGCCATCCACATTCTGATGAGAAGTTCCAGCTCATTGGACTATCTCATAAGTATAAGCCTGTAGCTTTAATGCCCATCAGGTCAGTCATCCTTCTGGATCTCTTAAATTGTGTAGCCAATGCAACGAGGAGTGGTCCATCACCACTTTAAAGTGCGTTCCATGTATATACACCCAAAACTGTTTACAGGGGAATAGATTTTAAGGTATTCACGCTCAGTCACAGTGTAATTCCTATCAGCTGCTGAGAGTTTCTGGCTCACATACGCTACCAGATGTTTACCTACAAGTTCATCCACTTGGCTCAGGATGGCACCAATCACCATTAACAAAGCATTGGTCTTTATTATAAATTCTCATTCAAAAGTTGGATATTTCGATATTATGAGAATCTATTAAGTACCATCATGATTCATTGAAAGAACTCTGGGCCCCTTCACTCCAAATGAATCCTTTTTGGATCCTTCAGCAAATGAAAGAGGGGCTCAGCAATTCTCACAAAATCCCAAATTGAATCTTCAATAGTATCTGATCATTCCAAGTAACTTAATTACCTTGGACACTCTTTGGTAAAGCCATTCGCTCTATGGCTTCAATTTTATGGGCTTGCGGCTGCAGTCCATTAGATTAGATAACGAATTTAAGATATATAACTCTTTTTTAAGGATTGGCACTTTCTCAGCTTGATCTTCAGGTTAGCCGCATACAGTCATTTGAGAGCTTCTTCAAAGTGGTGTAAATGGTCAGTAAATGTCCTGCTGAACACATTATATCATCCAAGTACACCAGGACGCATGACAACTTTAGGTCATTTAAAATGGTGCCATGGCCCTCTGTAACATCGCAGATGCATTGCATAGACCTTGGGGCACCCTCGTCAGTTGATACAGCCCCTGCACGGTTTGATTGCGCAAAACTCCAGTCTTCTGTTGGAAAATTAACTTGACAATATCCTGATATTAGATCCATTGTGGAAATACTTTGCTTCTCCCAATCAATCTTAGGGATTGTCGATTTTGTGGTAGTGGATATGAATCCTTCTTTGTAATCTTATTCAGCTTCTGATAATTGATCACCACCCAATTAGAGCAATCCTTATTCTTCATGATTAGGATAAGGCTCGCCTAGGAACTCAACTATTGAACTAGAAGCCCATGCTTCACTAGTTTACTGGTTTCTTCCTCCACTACTACTTTGGCCACCTTTGACTGTCAAATTGGTCTCATTCTTATTGGAAAATTTTCCCAGGTGTTAACTTTGTGGATTACATTCCTCATACATCCCAAATTGTGGTCATCCTGGGTGAATACTTCCCAATACTTGTCAAATAATTTGAAACTCCTCCTGCTGTCTGTCCATCAGATCAGCGAGTTGCTTTTGATCAATCAATAAATTAATGCTTTTTGTCACCCCTACTGGTAATCCCATGTAACCAATGGTCTCAAAATTGTGGAATTTCCTTAATTCAGTCATGGGAATTAGATGAACATATGCAATGATTTAATTCTGATCAATATTAATTAGTTTTTCACTCAATTTTGCCAGGAGAACTCGAATTTCACTATGGCCTGGCATAATTATTTCAGGAGCCACCCAAGGCTTTACTCTGGACTTCTTCAGGGGCTTCTGACTTCTCCATACAGCAGCTCAGGTATCTACAATGTCAACCCTGTGTCAACTATGATCTGTGATCTCAGAGGTATGGTTCTTGAACTCTTGATCCTCAACGGAATTCCCCAATTTTCCAGGATTTCTGTTGGCATTTCTCATTTCTTTCAGCCATTTAATTGATAATTAACCAGGACAATGCTGTCATTGTAGATCAGATTAATTAATTCATTCCTCCTAGTCATTGGAGTTTTCTCATCTTTTTGATAAACCAATGGTAAAGTCTGACCCAATATGGTCAACGTATCATCTTTAAAGTTTCATTTAACTACATACTTCCATAGAAACTCCACCCAATCAGAATATAATAATTTTGGCTGGCCAAAACTATTTATGGGGTGGATACCACTAAAGATACAAATCAGAGTGACAAAGCGCTATATGCTCCACAGGAGATGGTAGTATTTGGCCTGGCTATCCCATATTATTTCTTTTGTTCTAAATTAGTGAAATCCTCATCTTATTCAACAGCTTGGTCAAGACAATATTGATAGGCGCTCCACTGTTAACTATTGCCTGCACCCATACTCAATTAACCAGTATATTAATATATGTACACTCAGAGCATTGTTAAATTGTATTTACTGAGTGTATAGTGGCATTATTTGCTGAATTGGGGATGTGAATAATTTGCACTAATAGATAAGTAAATGATTTCTTGATTGCACTAAGGGGGATAGAGATGTTTGCCTAATATAATTTGACCTCAACATTTATTTTGGATTCTCTGAAGCTCAAATCTTGTCTGCTAGCTGTTGTGCATATGGCCAAGCAACTTCCTTAATTATTTTGGGGTCAAACATCTTCACTCTGGATCTGGTTACTGAATTCACATCCAAATTGACCACTTGATATATTTGATCTTGCCGTCATCATTGACAAACAGATCAATAATGTCAATTTCTTCATGCAAAATATCAGGGGGAATGGGTTTTTCTGCAGCTCTAGACTGTTCCCCATCTAGCCTGCATGCCCTTTTCCCAACTCATGTGCAAAATTGGACTCTTTCACCTGGACCACATTAATATGTTCTTTTGGCTTCTTGCATTGAACATTGAAGTGTCCTCTTCCTCCACACTGATAACAGCGTTTTTCTTTCTTAGCAATCCGCATGAACTCTTTAGTCTTATTTCCTGACATCGTTCAATTATTGGACTCCTTAGTGCTCTCAGTCCCCTTTGTAGAATTCAAATTTAGTACTGGACTTATTTGAAGCTTCTATTCAGAGCATTGAATGTAGCTCCTAATATTTCAAATGATACACCATCTACAAGGTGGCAACTTTCATTGTAAACATGAATAAAATCATTCAATGTAAATTGTGATAGGATCAAAGGGCCACTTGCAGCATGATCTGTGTGTCAAAAACATACAGCACTTTTCTCCGACCAAAATCTATGATCCTTGGTAAAAATGATTGTTAAAAATTGCTAAGGATTTTTTCTTCTGGAATTGGATTCTCATAATTTCTTGTTTGCGCTTTGACATACATTTAAAACCTCTAAATTCTTTCATGATGGCTGCCTTGGCCTCTGAGTATGACCAGCTGTCTCCTTCTATATGGGGTAACACTAAGTTTTGGCAATCCGTGTACAAACAGTTCATCACTGTCAAAGCCTTTTGACAATTGCTGTACCTGAACATTGTCATATTGAATAATCAGAAAAATGCAGGGCGTTATCCTGATGACACGTAGGTAATTTCGTCATAGTTCCTAATTCCTCTGAAGTTTCTCTAGCCACCACTCTTGGCTTGGCTACTCAACTAACTTGAAGAGTGATTTTGGAAGTCATCTCTGAAATGGCTGTGAATGCAGTCAGCATATTTTGTGGAATAGTCACATTTTTCCAACTGGAGTTCTTAGGGTCCTTTCTTCAGTGTCAACTACCGCATAGGGCTCACATTCACATATATGAGTCTTCATCTCTTTGACTTGCTTCATCAGCTGCTCTATATCTGCGCTGAATTCCTGTAATCAAACATGATCCACTTCACGTTCAGTTTTAAGAATAAATCTTCTTGAACTAGACAACTTACTTTTTTTTTTAATGATGTTATTTTTCCTAGTAACTCATTGCTAAGATTAAAGATATCTTTAGCTCCTTCCTTGATCTTGGTAACTCTATCAGCCAAGGCAGCGAATCCTTTATGATCCGCACAATTCAAGACATTCTTGTTGATGGTTTCCAACTCCATCCAGAGTTTTCTTAACTCATTCTTGTATGACATCTTTTACTATTGTATTCTACTTAACTACAAAACCTGTAGTAAGCACCAATTGTTAAAATTTAGGGGCTTCACTGCTCATTCATGAATATTAACCCCTAATTGATAACTGCACAGGTTCAATTTGTGCATTCTCTGTGTTTTCTGATAATATATGATATTTGATTGATAATAGTATGAAGACTATTATCTGTAGTTGAATAGATCACTAGCGTTAGGTCCAAAGCTTGACCAGTATTTCTCCTCAAATACATTTGATGTTTAAAGTAGAGATTTATACCCTTATACTGCCTAACTTGATCCATGCTCAGATCCTTAGCTTACAGCCTTTCTTCTAATGACACGAAATTGGCAGCAATTCCCATCTCAGCTCATCTTCTCTTCTAAGTATCCTCAAACCTTACTCTTTACGCTTCTAAAGAGTCCCCAATTAAGGAACACAGCAATATTTTTATGAATACAAATAGAACTAAAACTAATAATAGGTTCTACTAAAGTCGAGTCTTTTAATAAAGTGAATTATCAGGGGAATCTATAGAGTGAATTCAGCGCCCAACCCTCAGTTGGCGCCTCAGCCTTGTTATGGCAGCTATTGCCACAGAATTACCCTTCATTGTCTCACAAGCGATGGTCTTCCCCATCCTGGTTAGGATTCCTTCATCAGACATTCTTGATACCTAAAATGGAAAGAGTCAGAAAACGTGTTCCTACCATTTTCCACTCGATCCCAGCAAACCAATCATATTTGGTGAGCGAACTGCTTAGGTAATGGGACTTGTTACCCATTATGGCAGGTCATGAACCAACTGATCAATTCGCTGGTTAGAGGTGGCATCACTCACCTCACAACTTGCTCCTCAAATTCCCAATCAGTTAGTGATGAAACCTGACTAATCCAAAATCAGTAAACCTGATAGTTATTCATTGATCAACTATCAAATGCCCCCATTTCGTCAGAAACTCTGCCCAATGAGATTTTAAGTATTCACCTGGATTAATCTCCGGTGGATATGAACCAGGTAAATTGCCTAAAATCCCCCAAACATTATTAACCCAAATTTGGGGTCAAACAATATCCAATTCACTTGTTATAAGGAATTATCCCCTAGTGATCCATGGTAATTTAAACGGCTGGAAAGGTGGGCAAAAATCCCAACAGGTCCCCTGTAGTGAGCACCACAGTTATATTTTTGTGTAATACTGTTGGAATATGCCAAAAGGGTTGCACAGGTCAAACCCACTGAACAACGGACAGACAATATGGGGATTGTTGATCCAATGAACACACTTTTAATATAATGAAATGGGAGCAATTGCCCAATGAACTTTTATTTAATTAATAAATACAGCGATTCTTTTCTGTTCCACTCTCTTTAAACTATTAACAACATACCCTTTCTTTATCGTCCCATCTCACTTATATATCAGCAACCTCAGACAATACCATTCCCTTGGATTATACTATCCTGTTCAGCCATATTCTTATTGGATTCAGG
>JAKSZP010010033.1:0-27078 GCA_022478985.1 Massospora cicadina | reverse complement strand
CGCCTGATTTACTATCTGAGGGCTTCAAAACCTCGTCAATAGCGCCCGATATTTGTTCAACTGGTCTGGAGATTGAATTGGAACCATCAGGCGATCTAGCTGATATCTCATTCTTCATGCTTTTAAAGCCATTTGAATTTTGGGCATTAGCCAGATTGCCAGCTGAATTAGATCTGACTAATTTCATTTCAGTAATCTTGGCACAAATTTCACTAATTCCCCGCAACAGTTCTGCTGAGGTAAGTGTGGGTATTGGGGGTGGGATCTGAAGCGGACGAGCTGTTACCCATCGCTCATCTAATATGTGAGTGAGGTCACCCTGAGTGATGAGAGGTACCACCATCCTCTTTGGTGTCTTTTTATTTTGGAATGGGAAGATGACCTGATCAAGAGCCAAAGGACATTCCCCAAGACTTACAGACCCCCTCCAAGTCTATAAAAAGGGGTGGTCTCCGCTTTGAGGTTTGAACTAAACTGCAGTTAGGATGAGTAGAACCTCGGAATAATCCACCTGATTCCGCTGCAGGTTTGGCGTAACACTACTACCCACAATAGGGCTATTTGGCCGAGGATTGGGATTATAAGTATTTCCCCAATTTGAGGGATTCCATTGAGAATTGACCTGGGTTTTTGTGTGATATCAGCTGTACTTTTCATCGAAACATTCTATTCTCAATATCAGACATGCAATTGTCCAATATTACCCCTTCAAGTGTGTTAGGGGGAGAATAAAAGTGCAAGAACCAGCCATTAACCAGGTTTAAAGTAACTCCAGAAGCAAGTATTTGTTGGAGTACTCATCCTCTCTTATAATGACTACAAAAGGTCCCTCCCAGATAGACCTAAGCTTCTCACTCCTAGGAATGATTTAATTGTGGTAATAAAGCACCAAGTCTGATACTTGGAAGGAAGGGAGAGGAGGCTGTGATCATTAGCTGCCTTCCCTTCTTTAGTTACAGTCTTTGCCAAATTAGTCATAGCCTCTGATTGTAACTGGATGATGTGCTGGGCCAACTTTTTCATGGCTTGCTAAGGTCAGTCCCATCAGATAAAATACCTTTTGTTAGTAAAACTAGCACCCCCATGTTTTATCCATACAGCACATTAAAAAGAGAAATTCTAAGTATGCGGTAGTAACTAATTTGGTAGGACATGAAGGCACTGGTTAAATATAGATCTCAGTGAATAGGGTTTGAATTGGCCATTTTTTGCAGTATAAAGACTAGGTCTCCATTAACTCTTTCTACGGCACCATTCATTGATGGGTTTAGGGTGCCAAGAAATTTATTGCACTCCCATGGATGTGGCGAGGATATTTATAAATCTGGAGGTAAAATTTTCCCGTTGTCACAAAGTAGGACCTGGAAGCAACCTTGTCGAGTAAAAAATATTAGTATAAGAAGGTGGCAGTGGCTTTATCAGTCTGATAAGAGAGAGCTACAGCTTCAACCCATTTGTGAAATGATCAATGCTGACCAAAATATATCGATTGCCACCGATAGTCTGAGGTAAAAGGCCTTCCACGTCTTAATTATGGTGTGGAAGGGTTGTTGAAGCGGAGTAAGTTAATACTGATACCGTGTTTGCAGCTAAATTGTTTTTTACAGATCAGATAAGCATCCAGGACTTCATTTATGGTCTCCAAGACGCCATTCAAGTAGTAGCGCTCTTTAACGCACTCATAAGCTTTTTCATACCACGCTATGCCCTAGAATAGAATGGGACTCCAAGATGACAGGTACTCGCTCTGATGGCCAGAGATAGGGCAACCAGTTTGCCTCTATTTTTTTGTATAGCTTCCCGCTCTCCACCTTGGTGTTGCAGTAGTACTGAGCTAACATCTTCTGTATGGGTCCATCCTCATCAGCTCAGGCATCTGGAGTCATTAGGAGGTCATGTAACCTCTCAGTTTCACTATTGTCTAACTGAAGGACAGGCAGCCACAGATCATAGACGTTTATATGTCGAGTTCCCTCCCAATGCTCAATTGTCATATCGTAATTTTGGAGCTTAAGAGCCCAGAGAGCCAATTGTTCAGTAGGATCTTTCATATTATGCAACTACTTTAATGAAGTGTGGATGGTAAATGCTTTAAATGAAGTCCCATATAGGAAAGGGAGAAAGTACTTTACAGCAAGCAACTGACACACCTTACCAGTGATGTATTTGTGTTCATGTTTTGAGAGCATCATGCTGAAGTAAGGCACGGGATGATTGACACCATGATCATCCAACTGAGCAAGATAACTTTAACGGTGTAAACTGGAGGCATCCGTAAACAACATGTAGGGCTTGTCATAGTCAGGGTGTTAGGAAAACTGATACGCAGGAGCTCGTGGAAGGAAAAGCACCATGCCAAAGGCATAACATCAAGGCCAAGTGACCCAACAAAATGAAGCAAAGTCCTAGGTGTTCTGGGCTATATTTTCATATAAATTTTAGGTGAGCAAAAGCACATAAACTGAAAGCAACCATAAGGGACAAGGATACCTGAAAGCTGGGAAAGCTAGCATAAGAACTGGAGCAAAGAGCGGCGAAATACAACTTGACTGAGTCAGCAGAATATGCTGCAGAATGGGCGGAGGGTTTGTTTCCAACTGGGGAGTCAAACCAAAGCTTGAAATGGACTCCGGTCATTGTGGAACTTCTAATTGAAGTATTCTTGTGTTAATAATCATAAAAGTATGGGAAAACTTTCAAAAATCTTAAACATTATTAAATTTATCTGAGTATCTGAGAAAAGCAAAGACTTCCTCAGCTGGAGTTTAAAACTTAAAGGGAAGGGTTGTGATGATTACCCAGCAATTGAAGATTACCACATGATTACCAAAATATGATCTGAGCTGTAAAATTTCCGCTTTTCATCAAAACCAAACTTTTAAAAATAAAAAAACTCTCTTTCCAATCGGCGTAACTTTCTGAGAAATTTTCATGGTTAATAAAAGTAAAACCTAATCCCCCACTGTAGTTTTAATCCAATGTCATTGGATTCCCCAACGGAGGCCCCAGTGTGGGGCAGCTTGGAGAAACTCCACCCGCCATTTTCTGTCCAACAGGAAAATGCGCTTGGACTGGCTCACCCAGTCATACCAAACTCATGGGATGATTCGTTCCTCCCAAAGATCTTGACGCCCACCTCTCTCAATCCCAAGCAGTGCCCCGCTGCCCCCTGGTGCTCCCTCAGAGCAACATGCATTTTGGCCTTAGGGTCAAATATTGGAAACTTTTCCCCTACAATGACCAAGCCATCATCAAAATGGCTCAAGTGGTGATGACCACCCCAGTTTTATTGACTTCCAACCCTATAAGGGGTATTTTGATCTTGGATTCACTTGTGAAGCTGATGCTGCTACTGCAGCAACGGTGCCCCTGGTCTTCCAGGATACACCTCTCCACCAACATGCACCCAGCTCCTAGAAGACACCACCTTGGTGGTTCAGTTTGCTGGTTTGCCTACCCACCTTCCCCCTGAGGTGCTCCACCAGGAGATGATATAAGGTTTGGCAGCCTATGGCTCCAACACCATCTTGCAATTTGTGATCCCAAATGGAGCCAAACGCCTCGCTGGGCCTCAGGCGTATGCCATGATCAGCCCTGAAATGAACAAAATTGCCCCATCAATTCCCCCTCGCGCCACTATCCCATCTGCCCCCAACCATCTTTTCTGGGCCTACGTCGAGGGCGGATAGATGATTTGTTCATCCTGTTATAAGTTAGACCACTCAAAACGCAAGTGCCCATATCTAGCAGCTTCTGAAGGGCTGATAGTTCATCTGACAGCCACCTATCTGTCACCCACCCCGCGCCAATTACAGAATGGGGTACAATCCTACCTCCCCCTCCCCCAAAAGCCTGTTGCTGCAGCTGCACCTGCAGCCACCAAATAGCCTCCACCGTGCCCCAGTACCACGCATGAATCTTCCAATTCAAGTGCAGGATTGGACCCCAGTCCGATCCCATGCAAAATCCAACAAATCAACCAATCCTCAACCATACGCCAATTACCCAATTCAATTTTGCCAGAACTATGGGAGTTTTTGAATAAAATTAATGAATCAGGTAATATCATTGAAGAACCATCGCTGCAAGTTGACCGGTTCTGCAATGCAAAATGAGATGCAGAATTCCCCCCTCTTTTGTTATGGCCCAAAGCCAAACGCCAAACCATTCCACAGCGACCACCAGCTTGCAGTAGAAGCAGCCGCCACACCAGATTGCCATCCCCTCTACAAAGCTGCCGTTAAATCAGTGGCAGCGCTCACAGGAGGAATTCCACCTCCTGTTATCCCTGAAACTCTTACTCCAAAAAGTAAAATTAACGTAAAACAACTTCGCAATAATGTCATTGATGCTATCCAGAACGTGGTAACTGTAGCACGGAATCCTAAAGACAAAATCACCCGAACCAACATTGCAATGTTTGTTAATTTACCAGACGCTCGCTTTAAAGCTGAAAAAGCTTTAGACGAATATATTACTGCCATTTTATGGTTGGCAATTACTTGGAAGTACCAATCATCAGTGATATCAAACCACACACTGCCGATGCCCTGACGTCCTTGATATCTGCCTTGACATGCACACTACTCTGGGAAGAGTTAGCTGCTGCTGAAGATGAGCCCCCCTCCCCTTCCACCATGGAGGGATAAGCGGTTTCTGCTGCCCACCTGGTTGGTTGTTTTTTCTTGGTGTGTTTCATTCAATTGCTCATTTGGGCGTTTTGTTTAAATCAATTAGTTACATTACTTTTTAGTTTTAGTTTTTAATTTAGTTTGGTAATGTCCGTCTCCTGGTCAGCTCACCTCAGTTAAATAAATAAAACTTTTACAAATTTGCCTAATTTCTATAGCTTCATATCACGTATTTTCCAGATTTTTGGGGTTAATTACTTCCAGACTTTCTGACTTGAATGAGCTATTTACCTCAGCGCTAGCAGGAAAAGCCATAACCCACTTTTGTCAATGACCTTAGAGAGGTCATCAGTGACAATTAGCTTTTATGGCCTTGGCTCCAAGGGCTTTTTTGCCTTTGAGGGGCGTTTAACACCATGAAATATTTCACTAGCTGTAACATCACCCTCCGCTCTTGGACGGGGTTCTACACCGCCAGGGGGGACATTGGCCAAGGCAAAGTTCTTGTTGGTGGTAGGTAACTTCATGGCGGCTAAGGAGTCTTAGGTGGCAGGACCTTCAAGGATCTGGGAATCTAGCGTGGAAGTCACAAATTAGGTCCTGAGCGTTGGTCATGTCTCAGTAAGATAACCATCTTTTTTTAGTCTTATCATAACCTTTTTCAGGATACCAAGTACTTCAGGCGGCGTCAGGATAGACGAGAGGAAAGAACAGCATCAATCTCATATTGGGGTTCACCATCCACTATGACAGGATCAGGGAGAGGTGGCATGGGACCATAGAAGTGGGTCAGGAGGCACTCACGTAGGGTGCTGAACGCTTTGATTGAGGGGGGTAAGTCGACCTGGTAAGCTAATGTGCCAACCATTTTGAGGATCTTAAAGGGCCCAACACGCCTGGGGCCTAACTTGCGGCAGGGTTGCTTCAGGTGGAGGTTCTTGGCGTTGACCATGACCAAGTCGCTAGGCTTATACTCAGGTTCTTCACAGTGCTTGCAGTCAGCATATTCTTTGTAGATCCTCATAGCATCAACGAGAGGGTCCTTCACTGCCTGATTTATGTCTCTGAGCTCTTTAGAGCGCTCATTGGCAGCAATGATGGTGGACTCAATACGTGGACTTAAGATGAACTGGGGTTGTAACCATAGTTTTTGAAAAAAGGGATGTTCTTGTTGAGGTATGAGTAAGGTTATTATAGGCGAATTGCACCATTAGGAGGTGAGAAGCCCAATTGTTCTGTTCAGCGTTGAAATAGCTACGCAAAAATTGCACCAACCCTTGGTTCACCCTCTCTGTCTACCCCTCTGACTGGGGGCGGAAGGCTGTGGAGCGGCAAGGACGGATGCCTAGGATGAAAAGTAGTGCTTCCCAGAACTGAGTGGTGATTTATGGGCCACAATCTCTAATAATCTCCCTGGGGAGACCATGTAAACAAAAATATGTGGTATACAAAGAGGCAGGCTATCTTGACTGAAGTTATGGTGGTATTTTAGAGGATGAATGGGCCATCTTTGTGAAATGGTCCACTACAACCATTACTGCATCATAACCTGGGGACAAGGAAAGTTCCACGATAAAATCAACAGACACTGATGTCCAATGGCCCTCAGCGTCTTGAAGAGGAATAAGCAACCCATCTCCTTTTAGGTGGCTAGGCTTCATCAGGTTACATTACAAGAATGACTTTGTGTATTTTTGCCACATCTGTGAAAATGCCTTTCAACTGTAGGAGCGCGTACCAACTCAATCGTCTTGTCCTTGCCAGGGTGGCCAGCAGTTGGAGGGTCATGAGCTTTGCGGATCATTTCCTCACGCAGGGGTCCATGTGATACCCACCTCTTTCCTTTATGGAGGATGATCCCATATAGCAACTGGTAGCCTTTGTCCAGGGATTAGCCATTTCTATGGCAGACCTTTTTAATTTTATCATAGTCAGACGACAGGGTTTGGGACAATCTGACGCAGTTAGTGGTGTTAGCATCCCCTTTCAAAGGTTCCATCATAAGCAGAGCGGGGGTGTTGGAGAGTGGGCTCTACTTCACTTAAATAAGCTTAATCAAAACCTGGGTATTGTGGGCGTCAACTAGTGCTGAGTCAGGGGAGAAGGCAGCGTTATGGGATAGGGCATCTGGTAACAGGTTCTGAGTGCCCTTAGTGAAGTCATATTGAAAATAAAACACTGATAGGGTTTGCAATAACCAGGACTGGAGAGGGGATAGCTACTGGGGATGCGGTAGTACATTAATGTCTTTTGATCAGTACGGACATTACTAGGCCACTTGGATCCACACAAATTATGGCGCCAGTGTTATAACGTCTCAACAACAGCGATGAGTTCCTTATAATAAGTCGCATAGTTTTCTGCGCCAGGGTCATCTTCTTGAAAAAGTAGTCAACAGGCCGTTCCACTCCATCCCCCCTTTCCACAATAAAGCAGCACCCACCGCAAAGTTGGAAGCATCTGTGGCAACAATAAAGGGATGGTGAGGTCTGCATGTACCATCATCGGGCTGGACAAGAGTAAGAAATAGATGGAGTGGAACGTGACGTTGAGTTCTGTGGTCCAAATAAAAACTTCTTCTTCTCTGAAGCGTAGTAGAGAGGGCGGCGAATTCTGAGAGCTGAGTGGTGAACTTCTTGAAAAAGTTACATGTCCCTAAAAAGCTGCGTAACTTTTTGAGGGATGAGGGACTAGCCCAATTGCGGATGGCTGCTTTATTATCCAAGGAAATCATGTGGCCATGGGGGAAGAGAAGGTTCCTTAAAAATTAATCTTGAACTGGTAGAACTCGCACTTGCTAGCCTTGATTGTAAGGTTCTCCTGTGAAAGTAATCTCCATGACAGATACAAGGTGGCGGCTGTGGAATTCTGAATTTGGGGAGAGGACCATTATGTTGTCCATGTATGCAATTGTGCATGTTCCCATAAGATCTCACAAGACAGCATCAGTGAGCCTCTGAAAGCAGGCAGGAGCGTTCTTCAAACCAAACGACATAACTCAGAACTGACAGATGGCTTTCCAATTATGGAAAGCGGTCAACCACTCCTTGCCTTCTTCAATGCGAATATGTTTGAAAGCAAAAGTGCAGTCTAGCTTGCTTTACACCCTAGACTTCACAACGTAACAGGTAATCTGTTGCTCCAGAGGGAACGGATGGGGGTCAGGAACGGTCACATTGTTTAGATTGCAATAATCAATTTCAAGAGAGCGTCTGTAACTCTCCCGTTACCAGAGAGGTGGTGCAGGGTGCACCGCCACATCATTAGGGAACTAGTCATTATCAAGATGGTAAACAGGGCACCTCAAAGGGTACCGTAATAGAGGGGACACAGGTCAAGGTAGTACAACGCAGGATAAAGTAGTAAACAACTAATAAATCACAAAACTTGATTTGACCCCAAAGGGGAGTCCATAGCCAGGTGGGGACCTATGCAGAGGGCTTGGGTGCCTCAGTCTGGAGGGGACCAGGGCTGCCCAGTGGTGCATAAGATTTGGGAGATATTTGGGTAGAAATAAAATGATCAACGTTGTTGGAGATCTCATCGAGAGGTCCATGCACAGGTTTTCCCAAGACACCATTTTAAAAATATGTAAAGATAATGGGGGATATTTATTAGGAAAGTTGACCAATAAGGAAGATTGGTCTCAAGGATAAATATTTAAACAATTGGGCAGGAATCGCCAATTGGTAGAAGTGGTGCTAAGCCCAAGTGCACCAATAGGCGCATGCTTCCATCAGCCAAGGTACTATATCTCAAGATTAACCAAACTCAAGTTATAAACTGTAGGCATGGCTGACCCAATTTAGAAATTCAAAAATTATATGGGTTTCAAAACCCCGTTTGCTGAGCAACTCAGTATGAACCATCGCCATTAATAATATAGCTAGTGCGTTTTAACGCCCTTGCCATAACACAGGGCTGGGCGTCACGCACATCCCTAGACTGACATGGGCATTCTGGCCTGAACCCAGTGCTTTGTCTAGGTTATGTTTTATGTCATGAAGGCTGCTAACATCACCTTTTTGGCCTCCTAACTACTAGCTTTATCTTTACAGTTTTACCCTCAATCATGTCACCAAGACATGACATTACCCTTTCGTTCTTTTAAGGCTCTACCCCTCCTCCAGGGGCTTTCCCAGAGGAAAGTTCTTGTGGGCTATGGTCAACTTCATAGCGGCGATGGTTTGCTGAGACTTAGGTCCTGCAGCCTCAGGGAACCGCTTGTGGAAAACTTTGATCAGATCCTGGTCATGGGCGCAGCTGCGCGCTGGTACCCAACTGTTTTCCTCTGCGTCAAATCCCTTCCAGGATACTAGGTACTTAAGCCTTCTTCTGACTCTGCGTGAGGTTAAATTCTCCTCCGCTTACCACTCTGGCGCCCCATCCACGAGATAAGCCTCTGGAATCTCTGGTGTGAAGCCTCAAACAGCCTAAGCTTATTCCATGGAAGACTGAAAAGATACGGATGAGGGGAAAGGTCCAACTGGTATGAGGTGTGGCCCACCTTTCTGACAACGCTATAAGGCCCAATCCTCTTTGGTTCCAGATTTTATATGGTTTCTTGTTGGGGATGTTTTTAGAATCAGTATCACGAGATTACCTTCCTTGTACTTAGGGCCTACCCGTCTCTTCCCATCCATGTTATCCTATAAGCTTGCATAGCTGCATCCAAGTTCGTGCTCACCCCCTGGTGTACTTTCTTGATCATTTTTGCAAAGTCCACCATCGCTTCCACCTTGGATCCACAACTGAGCTCCATGTTGAAGGTGAGGTTGAAGCCATAGTTTGTGAAGAAGGGGGAACAACCATTTGATGCATTTTGGGCGTTGTTATAGTTAAATTGGGCCTTGAGGAGATGAGAAACACAATCTGAATGGTCCACGGCGGTGTAACATCGCAGGAACTGCTCCAAGCACTGGTTCACTCGTTCAGTCTGCCCATCTGATTGGATTGATAGGCAGTTGAACGTCAGGGATGGATTTGTGTAGTCTTACACAACTCTTCCCAAAAGAAAGAAGTAAACTGGGCCTCAATCACTAATTATCACTTGGGGGATCCCATGAAGAGCAAACATGTGGGATATGAAGAGCTTAGCCGTATCTGCCACGATTACTGTGGTTCTGCAAGGGATAAAGCAGGCGAACTTCATAAAACGGTCCACCACTACCATGATGGCGTCGTAATCCTCAGATGTGGGTAACTTCACAATAAAATCCACTGATACTGAAGTCTGAGACCCTTCAGCTTTTTGATATGGTACCGGCACCCCGTGAGGGGCTGGCAATTGGGCTTCATTTGGTTGCATACCAAGCACTCCTTACAATAACTGGCAACATATGTGGCTGAACCCTTCCAATTGAAAGCGCGGTGAAATAGCTCTAGATTCTTTGCCTTCACAACATGACCAACTGTATTCTGTCATGATGGTCCCAGATGATTTCCAGATGAAGTGGTCCGGCAGGAACCCATAAGCGCCCCTAAAACCACACCATATCATCCTTCACGTAGTAATTCCTGGTAATATCCTCCTAATTCAAATTATTCTTGACTAGAAACATTATATACTCAGCTATAAAGGCTGTGAAAGGAATACATTTTTAAACATACCATATTACTCTTCATTTTCAATAGGAGCAGGCGCTGGGCCATGGGCCAAGGGAGAAGGAAGTTGCGACACAATCTTACCTGGCGGAATCATCAAGTGGGTATCATGCATCTCTACTTCCTTTGGATTGGGAGCCAGTGCAGGGATTCAGCTCAAAGCATCCGCCAAACCATTCTCCTTTCCCTTTGTGAACACATAAGAAAACACAAATTGGACCAGGGTCTCATGTTAGTGGGTTTGCCGTGGGGTCAAGACATGAGTGCGCAGTAGTACAACAAGGCATGGTGATCTGTAAATATGTGGAGGGGTTGGGATGAGACATGCATATTATGACGCCAATAAGTCAGCGCCTCCACCACTGCTAATAACTCTTTGTTGTATACGGCGTAGTTTATCTCAGGCAGAGACATCTTCCTGTAAAAATATCCTACAAGATGCTCTATTTCATCCTCACCTACCTATTATTAGGCACCCACTATGGCAAAGTCAGAGGCATCAGTAGACACATTGAGCTCCTTATCTGGATCTACATGGCAAAGGATAGACGTGGACTACAGGGTTAACTTAACTGCTTGGAAGGTATCCTGCAAAATGAGGGACCACTGGAGCACATTAGCTCCGCTCGCCTTTTACAGGGGCGCCGCCACCTCAGAAAGATTGGGCGTGATTTTCTTAAGGAATGTACACGTCCCAAAAAAACATCTCAATTCCTTGATCGAAGTTGTGGTGGGCCACTCACAAATCGCCTTCTCCTTATCTGTAGTTATCATGTGGCATTGGTCTAATACAAAATTGCCCAGTAAAGTGACCTGGGACTTGAAGAATTCATACTTGCTTATCTTCAGCTTAAGGCGGGCTGCCTTTAACCTATCCACCACTTGCCAAGGTGTACTGCATAAGACTCATGATCAGGGGAAAACTCTAGAATATCATCCATGTAGACAACCGCGAATACCCTCACCTGGTCCCCCAAAGCCACATCAATACGGCGTTGAAAGATAGCAGGGCATTTTTAAGCCCAAGGGCATAATCCAAAATTTGGAAAATCCCTTTTCTGGTATTGAATGCGGTCAGCCACTCCTGGCACTTCTTTATCCAGATCTGATTAACCACGTTTAAACAATCCAGCTTGGAGAAGACTCTTGCCTTCTCCACATAGCGTGCAATCTAATAATCCAAAGGGATGAGATGGAGGTCTGGTACCGTAACATTGTTTAGTTTCCATATTCTATGCAAGGGCGTAATGTTTCATTGGCTTTCTCCACAAAGAAAAGTGGGGAGCATACAGGGGAGGTACGCTGAATAATCGCGCCTTTGTCTAACTGCTCCTTAACCCCCACATCTAAGGCCGCTTCCTCTCATACAGTCAAAGGTTAAATCTGGGAAGTTATATGCACTTATTCAACGGTGAGCTTGAACTCGATTCAAACTCTGAATGAGCTGGTAATACATTGGCTGAATCTGCATCAAATTAATATTCCAGCCCCTCCAAACAGGAAGGTAAGGTTACCTCCAGAGAGGGCTACATCAAAGTAGCAAGGTTTAGAGTGTGGATATTGGGCAAGTGGGGCAGATCGCCCTGAGAATTAGCTTCAGACAAAAGGACAACTAATATGTGACCATTATTTAAAGTTAAGGACAAGGTGTTGTCTTTCAGGTTGGTTCTGACGTCAAAATTTCGCCACCACTCTACACCCAAAATATTGGGTACAAGAGGTTTTTGATTGCTTGGAAATGGTCTGCCGAATGATAATTGACAACTTGATAAACATTAACTCTAGAACCTTCAGCGTGGGAATATCTTGGGAAGCCCCTCCACTAACCATACCACCTGGCAATTAACTCAACTCAAGATAGTCAACTAGGGTCTGGTCTATAATATTTTAAGAGCTCCAGTATCCATCAAAATTGTTGTGCTGATTTTCCCTAAAGGGGATGAAATGTAGCAGTCAACAAAAAATATCCAGAATAATTTTAATCAAAGCAGAGAAAAAAACTTCGCCAGAAAATTCTTCATCAAGCATAAGCATGCCTCTAGGGTATGTTTCCGCATCATAGAATGGAGAGGGATAGTCGGCTACGCTTACTACTAAGGTCTCATGTCCCACCATAACTTCAGCAATTGCATAGACAATTTTATATTGAAGAAGTAACTCCTTTTCCACCGCTTATGTTCTGCAGAGCATATTAGGAGTCAAGTGAGGGTTCTCTGGGGTGGTCTGGTGTAGTGAAATGAGTTTCCAATTAGAGCCACAAGGGATTATATTTGGCTCGTTTTATATAAAAAGGCGTTATAAAACGCGTTTTAAAGCGTGAACAACCCTATATACATTTCAGCGGCAGGTTGTGCATCGTTGTCTAAGGCCATCACCACCAGGCCCTTCGTTGATGATTGTGCCTGCATCATCTGAATACAGTGCTGATAAAAACCATTATAATTATATTGGTTTCAATAAATTTCAGTAGAAAATCAGGGAATCATGACTCTGGGATTGTGAAGCGTCCATATCCACCATGTATGAGAAAGAAGGATGGGCCCATCCCAGTTGGAGATATCAAATATAACGCTGAGACTCTTCAACCATTGGACAAATGAGATAACGGTGGTGAGCCCCATCAAGGCCGTGACAATTGGCAGGCACACCCAATTTGCAATTGCCGAAAGCCCCACATGGATAATTCTAGGGAATGAAAATAAAAGTGGTTGGTTGACTAATGTCAAGAAATTGTCTGTAACTCTCCTGTTACCAGAGAGGTGGTGTGGGGTGACTGCCAAACTTTCAGGGGACTAGTCATTATCAAGATGGTAAACAGGGCACCGTTGAGGATGCCAGAATAGAGGGGACCCAGTTCAAGATAGTACAACGCAGGATAAAATTGTAAACAATAATAAACCACAAAACTTGGTTTTAACCCAAAGGGGCTTCCGTAGTCAACTGGGGATCTGTGCAGGAGGGCTTGGGTGCCTCGGTCTGGAGGGACCAGGGCTGCCCAGCGGTGCACAAAATTTGGAAGATATTTGGATAGAAATAAAATGATCAAAGTTGTTGGAGACCTCATTAAGGAGATACGCTTATAGGTTTTACCAAGGCACCTTTCTAAAATTGTAGATATTGGAGATTTCTTATTAGGAAAGTTGACCAATAAGGAAGATTGGTCTCAAGGAAACATATCTAAACAATTGGGGGTTGAATTATTAATCGGTGGAAGTTGTGTTAAGCCCAAGTGCACCAATAGGCGCATGCTTCCATCAGCCAAGGTACTATATTTCAAGATTGACCAAACTCAAGTTATTAATTGTAGGCACAGCCGACCCAATTTAGAAATTCCGAAAGTTATATGGGTTTTGAAACCCCATTTGCTGAGCAACTGAACCAAACCGTTGTCATTAACAATATAGCTAGTGCGTTTTAACGCTCTTGCCATAACCAGGACTGAGCGTCATGCACATCCTTTAGCCCGACCTGGGCATATCTGGCCTGAACCCAGTTCTGGTCTAGGTCATGTTTGATGTCAGGAAGGCCGGCTAACTTCACCTTTTTGGCCTCCTAACGACTAGCTTTGTCTTTACAGTTGGTCCCTCAAGAATGTCATCAGGCTATGACAATCAACGCAGGGACGAAGTGAGCCATCAGACTTTTCTACAAACAGGAAAAAGGAACATATTGGCGAGGATTTCTAAAAGATTTGACTCTTAGGGAGCATGTCATCAACCCAAATATCCAAAGAAGACTCCTCCCTCAGGGTCAAGGGATGAATTGGAGAGGATATCTTGACGAGGTCCATGGTCAACTTAAACTATAAGTCAACCTTTCTTGCTCAGGGATTGGGCGAGCCTTGGCGAAAACAAAATTGGATATTTTATTGCGTATGCATTCAGGCAGGATAAGTGTTGAGTCAGGGCATCAGTTGGTTGAATAGAGACTAGGCCCACCTTAGGAGAGGTTCTACCTTTTAGGGAGCGCCGTTGCACTCTCATCCAAGATAGGGATGGTAACCGTGAATCCTCCATGGAATTACGCATGCCTGGTAGAGTCCAGGAGGTTAGTGGAGATGTCAAACCAGCACCACCAGCCAATCCCCAAAATAACGAGGTATAGGAGGTCCTTTATCAGAATAGCTCTCCATAAAGTACCCATCGCTTACAATGAAGGGAACATATATCAAGTTAGGATAAATCTAAATGGTTTGAGATGTACACCCTTCACAAACTGACCAACCCCCAGGGGTAGGTCCAAGTGGCTCGTCCAACTCTTGCCAGATGAAGCTTTAAGTATTTACAGTGCCCACCAGAGTGAGAGTTTTAATATTTAAACCGCAGAGGAAAAGATAGCCATGAAAAAGAAGTAAGAAGAGAAGGGTTATTTTCTGCAAAACCAAGGGAAAGCAGAATGGCTCCAAGCCCAGATGTCGGAGTATAAGTGAGAGCATCCCCTGAGGAATTAACAACATATGTCTTCACAATGCCAGTGATTTGCCCACAGGACTTGTGTGGTAGGGTAGCATAAAGCTCTAATTTCGGCGTATGGGAGATCCTTATCTCATGAGACTAGACCAGTCAGGACATGTCATGATTAGAAAATGACATCATCCTTGGGACCAACGTTAGAGATAAAGAGACTTGCAGGGAGGACAAGAAGGTGAAGTTAGCAGGCCTCCCTGACCTCAAGCACACCATAGACCAACACTGGGTGAAGGCAAAATATGCCCAAGTTGGTCCTATGGAAGCAAGCGAAGTTTGGCACTGTATGAGAGTAGGGGCGTTAAAACGAACTAGCTTATATTACAACGGAAAATGGGTTGCTTCAGTTTTTGGGTGAAAAGGGGTTTGAAACCCATTCAGTTTTTGCATTATCCAGCTCAGGCTGGCTGCTCCTACAATCAATCACCTGAGTTCAGTTGATTACCCAATATAGCATTTTGCCCAATGGAAGCGTGTGCCTATTGGCGCGCCTTGTCTTGGACCCGCTTCCCTCAATTGATTGTTTTGCCAAATTTCCTTAGATTTACCAAGTTGAATCAAGCTTCCTTATTGGTCAACTTTTCCCCATAAATAAAATTCCTTGGTAAGTACACCGTTTTCAAATTATGATATCTTGGACGATCCTGTGCGTGGACCTCTTTGTGGAGGTCTCATGCTATGTTAACCTTTTGATTTTAAATATGATAAGGTTATCCCATTGTGCACTGTTGGTTCACCCAGGTTCCCTCCAACCTGGGACGCTTACCCCTTCTTACTCTGTGCACCGTGTCATTTTTGGTTGGTTATTCACACAAACGATCGCCCTCCTTTGCTTGAGTTATTATTGCTCCAGAACACTCTGTTGAGCTCTAGTAGCTCATACTCGACTAGTTTCCTGGCATTGGCCCTGTGCATCATGCACCTCCAAGCTGGAAACAGGAGAGCTATAGACACTCTACTTACAAGACAGTCAACCTTTTTGTGGGGTCAGCCATGGAAATCTCCTCTTTAATCATTTTTCATGGATCTCTATCCATTTGTAGATAGTGTTTGGCCACGATAGATGACTCTGGAGTGATAGGGAAGAGTTGTTTGACTTGGATAACTGGGACGACAGGTTGGATAGGGGTATAGGTTCTAAAATGGCAACTGAATGTCCATGGCTAGAGTGAAATGAATGCTCTTAATTAAATGGGTTAGACTTATGTTGGGATTTTTGCCCCTCTTCCCAGCCTGCTAGATTACCTGGTGTCGCTAGGGGAAAATTCCCTAAAGCGAAGTGAATCTGAAATCAGTTGGCCTGAGTTTCAGAGGAACAACATTTGGGGGATTTTGAGATATTTGCCTGGTTGTATCCATCAGGGATCTATTCAGACGAATACTTAAGATCTCATCAGGTGGAGTTGCCAATGAAATAGGGGCATCTGATAGTGATTAACTATCAGGTGTACCAATTGGGATTGGTCAGGTTTCATCACTGACTTATTGGGAATGAATAGTAAGTTGTGATGTGAGAAATGTCACCTGCAACTATTGAATTGATCAGTTGGTGAAGTGACCTGCCATAATGGGTAATAAGTCCCATTACTTAAGCAGGTTGCTAGCCAGATATAGTTGGTTCACTTGGCTAAGAGGAAAACATTAGGGACATATGTTCCGACTCTTTTCATTTGAGGTCTCAAGGATGTCCAACAATGGAATCCTAGCCAGGATGGGGGATACCATCACTGCCAAGACAAAAATGAGTGGTTCAACAGCAACGGCTGCCATTTCATCGAAGAGGTATCAACTGAGGGTTAGGCAGCAAAATTTTCCACTATATATATTCCCTAGGATTTACTATAATAAAAACTTTATCTACAACAACAGTATTTACAAGTATTTACATTATCAGTTTATAGTTTAGTTAGACTATCAGCTTCTATTGTGTTGTTCTGTCTCAAGGATATTATTGCAGAGGGCAATAAATGGAAGACTCTCAGAGAGATGAGTAAAGATCCGAGCAGGGATCTAGAGAAGAAGGAGACACAATCAGGGATAGCTGCCAACTGTGTGTTGGGCTGAAAGAGATTGTCACCAGGGTATCTCAGCGAGGATCGGGTGAATAAGAGCAAAGGAATGATTCCCTACAAGTACGACTTTACAAGAATTTAATTGGGAATACTGGCCAAGCGTTGGGCCATAATATAATTCATACTCAACTATGGATAATAGTCTCCAAACTATTGTTGATTAGTAATACATTCTATAGAATGCAACGAAATGCTTGAGGAAACCAAACCTGTGCAGTAAAAAGGTTACTAAGTTGCTTGCCAATAACAACCACTTAATTAAATTTTTACAAGTTGGTGCTCACTACAGGGGTAGTTGAGTGAAGAGTCTATAATAATGTACAAAGAAGAGCTACGTAAACTTTGGACCAAGATAGCTACTGTAAACCAGAATGCCTTAAACTCAGCTTACCATTGGGAGTTTACAGCTTTGGAAGAATGAGTCGCCAAGGTGGAGGAAAGAGTAGAGAATGTAGCAAGCTTTGGGAATGAGTTACTAGGCAAATTAACTTCGGTGAAGAAGAAAGAAGGGGACCTTGTTCAAGAGGTCTTATACCTAAAAATGGAGCGAGAAGCGGATCACATTTGTTTAAGAAATTTTGGTGCGGATATCAAAAGATTAATCAAACAAGTGGAGGAACTTAAAGCTCACATGTGTGCTTGTGAGCCTGACATGGTAAGTAATGCTGAAGAAAGAAGTTCTCGCATAATACTTGGGAAGACACGTACCCCAAGGAACATGTCACCCGCTTTTAATTCCATTTCAAAGATGACGCTTGAAGTCACTCCTCAAGTTAGCCGAGTAGCTGAACTGAGAGAATTGGCCAGAAATAACTCAGAGGAATTTAGGGCAACGCCAAAATCGCCAACGTTTCATCAGGATAATGCCCCAGCATTTTTCTGACTGTTTGACATGACTATGAATGGCTATGGGGATCGTCAAAGGCGTTGATGGTCATGAATTGCCTAGACACTGACTGTCAAAACTTAGTGTTACCTCACCTGGAGGGGGACAGCTGGTTGTATGTGAAGGCAAAGGCAGCTATCATGAAGGATTTTGGGAGCCTGACACGCATGTTTAAACGCAAGTAAGAATTCATGGGAATCCAGTTCCATAAAGACGAGCCTCTTGCTAGCTTCACGGATAAATTTTACCAGGAGCCACAGATCCTGGCCGGAGCAAAAGTACTGGATGAATTTGATGCTAAAATATCTTTTTAAGTGGCCCTTCAGCCCTAATGCAATTTGCATTATATGATGTCTTCCATGTTTGTGACAGAAATAACTACCTCAAAAATGGTAGATAACTTGAAGATTTTAGGAGCGACATTCAATGCCCTAATAGAAGCTTAAAGTCCAATCCAGTAAAAAATATGAATCCCACAAAGGGAAATGGAGGAGCTAAGGAGGCTATGAATAAAAACATGCTGGGAAATAAGCCTGAAGAATTCAGACAGTTAAACAGGAAGGAGAAGGTCTGCTATCAGTGTGGCGGGAAAGGACATTTCGCTGTACACTGTAAAAAGCTGAAGGATCAGATTAATGTGATCCAGACCAAGGAGACAGCAGTTACCAAGGATTCAGGAAATGGGCCCACGGCCTAGACAAGGAACAGTCTAGAGCTGCGGAGAAACCTGTTCCTACTGAAATTATGAATGAAGAAATTGATATTAGCGATGTGTTCATAGATGACGAGCATAATCAGCTGTATCAAGTGGTCATTATGGATGTGAATGCTGTGACCAGAGCTGGGGTGAAGAGAATCAACCCCGAGATAATCAAGGAAGTTGCCCAGCCATACACCCAACAACTGGTGGACAAGATTTGAACCACCAAAAATCCTGAAGAGTTATCTGATGTCCATTTAGATGAGGCTAATCTATCTATCCCTCTCAGCGTGATAAAGGAATTGTTTCCTGATTCATCGGTGCAAATTATTCACACCCTAGATTTGGCTAATAACGCTGCCATTCACTCAGTAAATACTATATTACAACACTCCAAGTGTACATATATAGACATACAAGCGAATCGAGTGAGAGTGAGGGCGATTGTTGACATTGGAGCACCCATCAATATTGTCCTGACCAAGCTGGTAAAGAGGATGTTAATCTCGCTATACTTGGACACAAGAGAGAATATGGGACAGCAGGGCCAAACACCACCATTTCCTGTGGAGCGTATAGTGTGCTGCCACTACAATCTGGGTCATTGGTGGTATCTGTGCCAGCCATAGTTTTGGTGAATCAAAACTATGACATTCTGATTGGAATGGAGTTTCTACGGAAGTACAGAGTTAAATATAACTTTGAGGATAATATGTTGACTATCTTGGGTCAGATGTTACCACTGGTATATTAGAAGGATGGTGAAGCTCCGTTGAATCAGAGAAACAACTTCATCAATCTAATATACAATGACGACATTTTCCTGATTTGATACCAATTAGTTGGTAGGAAGCGATGCGAACTGCCAGCGGAAATCCTAGAGAACTGGGGAATTCCACTAAGGATCAAGAATGAGAGGACCATACCAGCTGGATTGCAGATGATAGTCAACACAGGGTTGAAATTAAAGAATCCTGAGCTGTTGTATGGGGAGGTTGGAAGCCACTGGAAGAAGTCCAGAGTGGAGCCATGGGTGGCTCCTGGGATAATAATGCCAGGCCATGGAGAAACTTGAGTTCTTCTGGAGAATTTGAGTGAAAACTGATGAAGATCAAGAGAAATCAGTTCATTGCATTTATTCATCTGATCCCGATGGCCAATTTTAAAAGATTAATTGATTTTGGGTCTCTTGATGAAATGGAATTACCATCCAGAGTAGCCAAAAGTATCAACCCATAGGTTGGTCAAGAGCAGCTCGTTAATCTGTCGGAAGGCCAGCAAGAGGAGGTGCTCAAACTATTAGAAAAATATTAGGAAGTGTTTTCTCAGGATGACCATTATTTGGGGATGCGCATGAGATGTAATCCACAAGGTCAACACCGGGGAAAATTTACTGATAAGGATGAGATCAATACAATGATCAAAAGCTGCCGAAGTGGTAGTGGAGGATGAAATCACAAACTAGTGAAGCATGGGCTTCTAGTTCCGTCATCAAGTCCCTGGGTGATTTCAATTCTGATCATGAAGAAGGATGGATCCAACCAGGTGGTGATTGACTACCAAAGGCTGAATAAAATTACAAAGAAGGATTCATATCCCCTACCAAGGATCAATGATGCGCTAGATTAATTAGGAGAAGCGAAGTATTTCTCCGTAATGGATCTGATCTCAGGAAATTGGCAGATCGACTTGCCAAAGAAAGACCAGGAAAAATGTGCGATTATTACCGCGCAGGGGCTATACCAACTGACGAGGATGCCTCAGGGTCTATGCAATGCGCCTGCAACGTTTCAGAGGGCCATGGATGTGATATTGAGTGAGGGAAGTTGTCATGCGTCCTGGTATATCTGGACAATATAAACGTGTTCATTAGGACGTTTACTGATCACCTTCACCACTTGGAAGAAGTATTTAAGTGACTGTCCACAGCTAACTTAAAGATCAAGCCAAGGAAGTGCCACTTCTCAAAGAAAGAGTTGGAATACCTGGGATTCATAAACAACTCAAGTGGTTTGCAGCCGCAAACCCAGAAGATAGTAGCTATAGAACGTATGGCTGTACTTAAGAGTGTCTGAGACATCCAAGTATTCCTTGGGATGGTCAGATACTATAAAAGATTTATTTGGGACTTCGCCCGAATAGCTGAGCCATTATTCCATTTTATTAAAGGATCCAAAAAAAGGATTTGTATGGAATGAAGAGGCCCAGGACTCCTATAATGAGTTACGCCAGTATTTGATAAATTCTCTGATTCTGAAATATCCAAAGTTCGATCAAGAGTTTATCATTCTAACTTATGCTTCATTGATGACGATTGGCGCTATACTGAGCCAAGTAGATGAACTTGGTGATGATCATCTGGTGGCGTATGTGAATTGGACATTCTCAGCTGCTGGGAGGAACTACACCATGACTGAGCGGGAATGCCTTGCAGTCATTTACACATGTAAGCAGTTTTGGGTGTACATCTATGGAACGCATTTTAAGGTGATAATGGACCACTCTTCACTGTGTTGGCTGCACAATTTAAGGGAGCCAGAAGGACGACTGGCCTAATGGGCACTTAAGCTTCAGGCTTATGATCATGAGATAGTCCACCAAGTGGGGGCTTCTCATCAGAACGTGAATGGCTTATCGTGGTTGCCAATGGTCCAGTTGGTATACCCGCAGGCAGATGAGCTATTTCAGAGAATGGTCAAAGGAAAAATTGGGGATGAGCCCCGAGAAATCCAAGGTGCGCCTCAAAAAGTGATGGAAAACACCAATACTATGGATTGACAAGTATTCAAGATGATCAACGGGAAGCAGTTATTATTCCCAAAACCATCAGAAAGAGCAGCAATAGTACAAGCAGCTCACAAGGTTGTCAGGTATGGAGGCCTGAGAAAAACAACTAACCATATTTGCCAGTATTATTACTGGTAATTGATCAACTACGATGTCACAGATTATCTAGCTTGTTGTGTGGAGTGCCAGCTGCACAAACCACATAAGAATACAACTGGATACCAACTGGTCCGCCCTGGATTTGCCTGGCAAAGGTTTCCTTTGATGTGATGGGACCGCTAATGATGAGCACAGGAGGAGTTAAGTACATTATAGTTGCCATCAACCATCTATTGAGATGAGTTGAGACAAAGGCCCTAATGAGAGTAGATGCTACCAGTACTGCGAGGTTCAGCCTGGATCAAGTGGTATACTGGCATGGATGTCCGCAGGTCCTGCTTAGTGACAATGGGACTAACTTCACATCTCATGTGATCCCAAGATTAAGTGAGATAATGAGGATCTGAAGAGTCATGTCAGTACCTTACCATCTGGAGATGAACGGACTGGTAGAATGGGTCAATGGAACGCAGGCCATGACGCTGAGGAAGCTAGTCGCATGGAGAACTTCCGTGAGGGGAACATACCTGAGTTTGGTGACATTTGCCCACAATATTAGTCATCATACGGCGACAGGAAAGAGGCCATTTGAATTGTTATATGTAATAAAGGCCACGTTGCCGCCAATTTTATATTCAGTGGTGGAACCTATGTCGGGGATGAGTACCAAGCAATACCTGAACTGAAAGATGAGTATCCTGATCAATATGCAATAGCAAGCATTCAATACAACCTTAAAGAAAAGTATATGAGCGAAATCAACAGATGACAATAACTGACCGGCCTTAGAGGAATATCAAATATGGGAAAGAGTTGCCTATTGTGATATTCATGGTTTCATATGAAGAACCAAATTAGATGCATTGTGGTCAGGTCCGTTTAAATTGATCACCAAGATGGTGACTGATGCTTAATTCATCAAAATCTCTTGGATGGAAGAGTTGTGAATTGAGTCCACGCTAAGTATCTAAAGTGTTGGATTGATGAAAAAATAAAAGAGTTCCCAAAGGACCAATGAACCATTAAGTTGTTCATGTCCAGATGATTAGGTCAAGTCCAAAAAAAGGACCTCTGAACGAATCTAGATGGTTAAGTCCAAAAAAGGACCTCTGAGCCATAGAAAACTGGCAGGTTTAAGTATCTATGACCCAGTTTTGGGGAAAAATAAAAAAGATGGACCGCTGAACCAAAACAAGGTCAAGTCCCATAGGGAAAAAGAAGAATAAAGATAAAAAATTGATAAAAGATAATGAAAAAATTATTATAAACCGCACAGAGAAAAAGCCAAAATATTTTATATATTTTATTTTATTTATTGTCCTCAGTACAGGAATGATTCCGCCTATGTCGCCTCTTGGGGGAGGGAGGATGGATTGTGGTATGAATGAACAGCCTGTTGAAATCGATATGTGATTGGATGCTAGTGAGGATGAGACCTACATGAAACCACTTTTTGAGTGGACGCCAAGCCCCTGAGAAAAAGCGACTAGGGGAAGGGAAATTGAGATGTTGGAGGAAGCTAATTGCGAAACCCTGGAGCAGGGAGGAAAGCAAAAGTATAAAAAGAGGCAATTGGCGAATAACCCTGAGTAATCCTGATATGGTACCAGAGCTGGAAGATTAGTCCTGAGAGCCTGATGATGGGCTTCATCATGGAAACCAGAAATGTGGTCTGGCAACAAAGAAGGGATGCTTGACGGGGGTTGCCAAATCATGCCCACTATCAATGCCATCAGTGGAGGATACCGATGGTAAGTTCCAGAGAAGAGAATAAACATGCAGAGAGCAGATTGCATCTTGCAAGTGGAGACTATGGGCTTCTTGGAAGCTAAAGCTGAATGAAAGGTGGAACCCAGGTGAGGCTGGAAGCTTTGTGGACCAACTTTGAAGAACTTGGCCACCAAAGCGAAGAGCATATGTGGTGGTATCCTAATCCAGAAGGTTATCAAGATCAGAGGGATTCAGCGCTAGAGTCAAAGCCTTGGTGACTTGGGCCTGGAGTTTAGCGTAGGGGAGCTCAAAGTGAATACTGTTACCAATTGAGAGCTCAGAGACCAGAACAGCGGGTTTTTAAAATTGACTGAGTTGTAAGGGGAACTCAGGGAACAGGTCTGACCCAGCCAGAAATGAATGATCCAGAGCAACTAGCATAATCTCTAGAGCATCTACAATGATTTTGGGAGCATCAGCAAAAAGAGACAAATCCAGGAGATTTTTGAAGTCCAACTCTGGAATCGACGGTAGAGGAAGAAATGGCTGAGAGTTGTTTGAAACAACAGCTCTCCTGGTTTTGGAGGGATTAGTTACCATTTCCAGTAATTCGATGGAAGGACTAGCCGCTTGCGCCAGACTAGGTGTATGAATCCTGGAAGGACCATAAAAGAGGTTCCGTCAAGCATCCTGACTCATCTACTGGAAGAGATGGAGGTCTGGATCAGACAGACTATTCAGGAGCTGCTGGTAGCGGGACTCAGAATTTGACATATGAGCAGGATGAGAGGGGGATGTCAGACTTATATAGAAGTTGACTTTATGCACCCTATAATCCATTAAGCTCCAATTTCAAAGAAAATAATCTCAAAATTAATGGGATAAGCTCTCTAAAGAAAGAATTAGGTATGACTTAAGCCAAGAGATTATGAGATAAATAACAAGGGCAAATAAGAAATAAGTATTCTTAATTATGCCGCAAAATGAACATCGACAGCAAGGGTCTCCTGTCTAGGATGAGGAGAAAATCAGGAAATCAAGGACTCTGGACCAAGAATCCTGAATATGACAGCGGGTCATATACTCTGATGGGGGGAAACTGGATCCCAGGACTAATATCGTCATGAGTAAATTGATCATCCTGGCATGATAGCAGGTTGTGGGGACCATTCTCTGAGAAGGTGGTAACAAGGAGGAAGAGTAAGAACGCCATATGCTGAAGGTCATCCTGAGCAGTCTTGAGTATTGACGAGTGTAATCTTCTTGAACCAATGCAATATTTAACCAAGTGTCCAAAGTGGTGTTCTCATGCCCCAGTCCTTTTCTCGCTGGAAATCTAGGCAAGAGGGGGGATGTGTTAGGATTTTTGCACATATTCCCAGCCTGCTAGATTACCTGGTATTGCTAGGGGAAAACACCCTAAGGCGAAGTGAATCAAAAATTGGTTGGCCCAAGTTTTGGAGGAACTATGTTCAGGGGATTTTGGGATATTTGCCTGGTCATATCCATTGGGGATTGATCCGGACAAATACTTAAGATCTCATTGGGTAGAGTTGCTGACAAAATAGGGGCATCTGATAGTGTTTAACTATCAGGTGTACCAATTGGGATTGGTCAGGTTTCATCACCAACTGATTGGGAATGAATAGTAAGTTGCAAGTCGAGTAATGCCGCCCGCAACTAATGAATTGATAAGTTGGTGAGTGACCTGCCATAATGGGCAATAAGTCCCATTACCTAAGCATGTTGCTAGCCAAATATGGTTGGTTCGCTTGGATCAAGAGGAAAATGTTAGGGATATATTTTCCAACTCTTTCCATTTGAGGTCTCGAGGATGTCCAATGATGGAATCCTATCCAGAATGGGGAAGACCATCACTGCCAAGGCAAAAATGGGTGGTTCAACAGCAACGGCTGCCATTTCATCGAAGAGGTATCAACTGAGGGTTAGCCAGCCAAATTCCCCACTATATATATTCCCTAGGATTTACTATAATAAAAACTTTATCTACAACAATAGTATTTACAAGTATTTACATTATCAATTTGGTGTATAGTTAGACTGTCAGCTTCTATTGTGTTGTTCTGTCTCAAGGATATTATTGCAGAGGGCAATAATTCGAAGGCTCTCAGAGAGAAGAGTAAAGATCTTCTTGGGGATCTATAGAAGAAAGAGCCACAATCAGGGATAGCTGCTGACCGTGTGTTGGGCTCAAAGAGATTGTCATCGGAAATACTGGCCAAGCGTTGGGCCATAATATAATTCTTACCCAACTACAGATAATAGTTTCCATATTATTATCAATTAATAATACATTCTATATAATGCAACAAAGTGCACGAGGAAACTGAACCTGTGCAGTAAAAAGGTTACTGGGTTACTTGCTAATAACAACCACTTAAGTAAATTTTTACAACTTATTAGACCCTTATTATTTTGAAGATAAAAGCGAGGGGTACTCTGTGGAGCACGGCAGTGCAGGGCCAGTAGTGAGGAGACCCCCATATATAATGAAGATTTCAGTATTACCTTCCAGCGAGCTCACTGCTGGCCCAAGCAGTACTGGGAGAGTATGTAAGGGGAAGGGTATTCTAGGTTCAGGTTGGAAGTGTCCATAACGACCAGTGTCTCTTCTGGATATGTCACCACGGGATCTAAAACCTGCTGATGTCTCACAGTGATATAGTTGTCATGTTCTAAGATCTAAAGTTCCGCAGTACAAATAGGCTTGGTAGCACAGAGGCTGTAGGAAAACAAGGACGAAAGGATGGAGCACATCCCAGATATTGAGGGGGGAGGCTTTATCCCATATGTCAAGGTCATCACAACTATTATCTAGGGATTTGTGGAGGAGAGCCATTTTCTTCTGTTCAAAATTACTAACCTTGCTGCTCTCTCTTGAAATAAGCGCAACTAACTGAGCTGTAGTGATGTCTCCTTGGGACAAGTAGACAAAAGAGTTATAGTCCTCAAATGTAGCAGGGGGAAAACTCAGGATTAACAAAGGTTTCCAACGCTGGGAGAAATTTCAGGAGAAATCTTTTATTTCCACCAGCGGATAGTAACCATTGGTGAGCTCCCTCTGAAATCTCATGGAGAAGCAGCTAGAAAAAGAGGACGTCAGCTAGGTTCTCGCCTTGAGACTTATGGCGGGACCTAAGGCTGGACAACGTGATGAAGATCTTCTTTTTAAATCTGGAATCACGTGAATAGTAAATAGTGAGGCTGGAAGTGGCAGTTACTGAACACTATATAAGCATCTTTCGTAAGGGGAGCCATGCAACACCCTCAGCACACCCTTTGAAGATGGTAACAACCAAAGCCAGAAAGGATACAAAAGTACCAACCAATTAAACTTCTTCAATGGGTGACAACTTTGAGAGGGTTAAACTAATTCTAGCCACCCAACAAGAGAAGAGACAAAAACTAAGGCTTTTCTCAGATAGTGTCATTGAAAATGGAGCACAGGAGGTCATGGAAGCGAAAGAAACAGGCCAAAGGTGTAACAACAAGCCAGGTAACCTAACAAAAAGAATCAACGTCCTAGGCGTTCTGGGTTATGTTTCCATATAAATTTAGTGGAAAAAATGCACACCAAACCGGAGAAACCATCAGGGACAAGAGTACCTGAGAGCTGGGAAAGGTAGCATAAGAACTGGGGTGAAGAGTGGCGACTTACAACGTGACAGATTCAGCAGAATATGCTTCAGATAGGGCGGAGATTTTATTTCCAACTAGGGAGTCAAACTAAAGCTTGAAATGGACTCCGGCCATTGTAGAACTTCTAACTGAAGTATTCTTTTGAAAATAATCACAAAAGTATGGGGAAACTTTTATAAAAACTAAACCTTATTAAATTTATCTGAGTATCTGAGAAAAGCAAAGCCTTCCTCAGTTGGTGTCTAAAAGTTAAATGGAAGGGTTGTGATGATTAACCAGCAATTGTAGATAACCACATGATTACCAAAATCCAATCTGAGCTGTAAAATTTCCGCCTTTCATAGAAATCTAAATTTTACAAGTTTTGGCCTAATTCTGTAACTTTGTATTACATAATATTCTAGATTTATGGTCTATTTCTACCAGATTTACCGCCTCAGAAGAGCCATTTTCCTCAGCCTTG
>JAKSZP010010032.1:0-27135 GCA_022478985.1 Massospora cicadina | reverse complement strand
TGCATTGCTAAAGAAGGATAAGACGCCAAGCTAACCGCTATAGCAGAAATAGCATCATCTAGCGGAAGCAGTTTGGCCAGTAACAGAGGGTGAGCTTTGCTATAGAAATTGCTCAATAGATGAGGGGATCAATTCTCCCTCTTGTAGGCTAAGGCACATAAAGGCCTGTTTTAGCCGTTGTGAACTCTGCTTGGAACCAAACTCGTCAAGAAGAGCTTGTTTAGCTCCCGCCAGATGGTAAGTGTGGCCATTTGAGGAACCATGATTCCTTGAGCCATCCAACTCAAGCAGGGAAGGATAAACTTGTTTTTTTGAGAGTTAGTCGCTTCTTACATCGCAGATACATAAACATAAAGGAAGGAGGTGATACTTCCCTCACCAGATATGAGCTTGTCCCTAAATGGAGGTTTAAAGAAAATAGGGGAGGGCCCATAAGGGCCTTGTGGAGAGTGCTGCTTAAGCCTTTTGAGGCGAGACATAGCACTAGCTAGTTGGTTCTCTAAAGTAGCTAGCCTTGATTCCGTAATAGTTGTCATTGCTAAACAGTTTTTGGTGGTATACAGGGCCCCCTGTAGTGAGCACCACTTGTTGGATTTAGGCATGAGAGAAGCTCGCTGATGCTAATTGACCTAAAACCAATAATTGGAGATTTAAACCACTGAATATAAAGATATTAAACTTTAAAAACTAGAAAAGTATGGGTTTCAAAAGTTTTATTAGGCGCTGCTGGGGATAAGAGAAAGAATAGACCCTCTTGATATTGGACCCTTCAGTATTTAAACTGTATTGAGGGTTGAGGGAAATTCAATGAGACATTTGGAATAGCTTAGACTAGTCTGAATTAAGTAATATGTGATTATAACCTATAAAAGCTTAGAAAACTCGCTTCTCTTTGGCTAAACGATAGAGGGGGAATTATTATTGGCCAAGACATACCTGTGAGGTATAGATTTGATGTATTTCAGCCAATCATCGTTTAATAAATTTATTGCACCTTGGGGGACCCCCACCAAGCCTATAATAGGGGGTGGTCCCCGCATAGGTGCTTGAATGGACCTGATTGTAGCTGAGGAGTACCATCCAATGGATGCCTCCAGGATCCACTGAGTGATCGGAGTAATCTGACTGCTTGAGTTTGTGTTTATTTCCTGAGAAATATAAAAAATTATGTTACCCTAATTTGTGGGGTTCCACCAAGAATTGGCCAGGCTTTTATGCTGATATTTTTGTTATTTTTATTTAAACTGATCATAAAATATCGCAGACTTGTATGTGCATAACATTTTCCCTATTCAGCCAACTTTGACCCACAACATTCTTATCTTTAAGATAGTAGGGCAAATGATGTCACTAGGGATGGCCTTAGTTGCTGACTCAAATGAAAGCATCAACCAGATAAATAAAAAGAGATTGAAGGCAAAAAATTTCTAGAGTTGTCTCAAGATACTTTCAATGCATGCGATCATATGCTTTTTGTTAAACCAAGAAGATCAGTTCAGCTCTTACTTGGACTGACACGCGTCAGCAATAGTATGGATGTTGTCCCATATACTACTTCTGGGGAATAATTCATATTAATTGTGTAACATGGCAGTTTGAGAGACCTTACCTAGATGATTAGATAGTATCTTGGTCATGATTTTAAAATCTGCGTTGGTATCTAGATTGGTACAAGTTACCAGATTATTAGAAGCAACTTTTCAGATAAAATGACCAAAAAGGCTACTGACCCTCTAGGCAGCAGGAGAGTCTCTAGAAGGCACTTATTAATTGAGGCTTTAAGTAGTGATGCAATTAAATTAAAGCTTGTTTGATAGAACTCATAAGAAATGCCATCTGAACCAGAGCTTTTGCAGTGGCGCACTCTGCAACAGCGTACCATAGTTTTTTATTAGATACAACACTCACTAGAATAGTTAAATTGAGGAGATAATAGATTCTAGTATTGTTTAAGAAACGGTGTATGTCCTCTGGGTCAAACTCATATTTTTGTTATAGGTTGTTGTAGTATTGTTTATCCATCTCAGATACTTCACTGGGGGGGAAACAACTCCAACTTTGCTAGACCAAATTTGGGCATAATAAGGACTTGTTTCAGTGCAGTAAAGCATCGCATAAATTGCCATTTATATTTCACCTTTGGTGATCTGTGAGGCGGCAATCAGATTGCTAAACGAAGTTGGTGTGCTATATCTAGCACTTGCAAGTAAATAGTTGTAGCAACCAACTCACAAGTTCAGTTGGGCTCTCTCTCTGAGAAGGGCGTCTCTTTCCAGAGGGACGAGAGATTATTGGAGGTGGGTAGCTGCCGCTATGGATACATGGTGACACCTCATGGCATCCACTTTTCAGCATCTGTTTCATGTTTTTCCATTATACCACATGTTACTAAGGATCTTTGCAAAATTGGTACACCATATGGGGTAAAGTTGATTTTTGGGATAATCACTGAGAGAACTCCTCACTGGTTATTATAATAAAACTTAACTTACACCAGTGTGGTTAATTCTGTAGCTTGTCAAGTGAGTCTAGGGTAAGCATTACTAAACTATGGTCTGAAAAATGCATCACAGTAGCATCAAACTTAAAGATTCTTGGTTTTGAAAATAAAGGTGGGAGAATGTAGTATATGTGAGTCATTGACAATATTGTAACCTGTTGTATATGAGTCTGTGTCATATGAGTAACACCAGAAGATTTAATAGATAGGGTCACATAGTCCTCTGTATTCTTTGATCGCTATAAAATAAATATGGCCTGGTGATTATTGAGATTTAAATTTCCAGCTATCAGTTACATCTTATAGATAACTGTTGAAATAACCTAAATTAAAAATAGTATCTGGGAGATCAAGTCAGTATACACTTGTGAGGAAGTCAATTTGGTCAGTTGAATTAATAAGGAGTAAATGTTAAGGAGAGTAAACACCTCGTTATTTATAAGAGGTGACAGCTAGTACCAGATTATTTACTGAGTTAGAGGTTTTTGCCCCATTAAGCCTGTTGTTAGGGATAAACATGAACCCAAAGTAATGAGGCCAAGTGGAGTTCATAGGAAGAAGAGTTTGCGATCACTCTTCTTCCTCCATGCCAAACATAGGTGTTATAATTTGGCGGAATCCTTGAAATATGCCGTAAGGGGTTTTCACAGGGTTTAGCCCACTGAGCAATAGGACCAACAATATGAAGATCGTGGCCCTTGTTACAACAGAATAAACGTTAATATAATAACTATGGGGCACTTGCTCCCACTATAATACTTTAATTTAATATAATAAAACTCCGCGGATTCTCTCTGTCTTGCTCACTTTATCCTTTTTAACAACAACCACTCTTAATCGCCCATCCCGCTCATATACAGCAGCTTTGGAAGATACCACGTTCGTTGATTGGACTATTTGGTTCCACCAATTCTTCTCATTTTGGCTAGTTATTCTTTAGTTCTCTATCGCCTAAATTGTAAAGTGATTTAATTCGTAATCATTGATTGTTAACATCGTCCAATTGCTTTATTTGAGGCAATCCAATAATTAACCCGTTATATCCCAATATCACCTCATATCAAGGCACACAAAATAATTGTAACTAATCTTATTTTGGCATATTCTTCTCAAACCGCCCTAACTATCCCAGGATTTTCATCCAGTCTTATTGGAATCTCAACAATAGGGTTTCTTAGATCCCCAATATATCAGCAGGTAATTGCACAAGAATTTCAGTTTCTTAGCTAGGATTCATAAGCTTTAAACAATGCAATGTAGAGCGTCCCTAATTTCAGTTGCACTCAAGCTGCCTTATAAGTGGTGGGCTGGGTAAATAGACATGGCCGCGCCCATAGGACATTTTGGCTTTAGGTTTGAGAACGCTGACCTGAGACAACTCCTCTTGTATAATGTGAAATCATATTTCACTTGAGTGGGCTTGGAACCAAATTCAGTATAGTTTTTGAACATTCTAATTTTCAGGAAGAGCTTCAATGTGAATAAGCTTAAATAATTACATCATTTTTATATAACTGTGTGATCAATTGAGATGATCAGGATCAAACGCATTTGTTTATTGCTCAGGAAGATCCACCGCATGGGCACTCACTGAATTGTTGAGTGCTGTAGGGGGAAATACGCCATTGTCCTTAATACTAGTTTGTGATTCAAGGAGGTAGTAACTCTTGCGCTGCCTTACTGGCAGCTTTTTAAGCGACTTTTGATGCACTTTCATGGCTTAGAGGACATAAGAGCTAAAACTGGACATTCACCAGCCTTACTCAAACAGAATGACTGAAAGGCAGTTGCTGTTTTATATTAATAGATTCATTGATTATACATGAGTGTTTCTTCCTCTGAATCCTCCTATTCTTTTCCTTGAAATGGGCAAGCATGAGCCGTGTGGCTCAGCGCTTTGCATTCAATGCAAATAAGAGATGAATTTTTCAGGGAGGACAGTAAACATATCAAAGGGGGTACATTGGGGAGGTTAAAGTTAACAAAATGTGAGATTTCAGACAAGCCTTCTCAGATTTTTGGGTGGGGTCAATAGCAGCTATAGATTTGCCGCTGTTGAGCTTTGATTTTAGATGAAAGCTTGTAGTTCAAACTGTTTGGCAATTCCAAACTTTTTTCTTAGTCCTTTTCAAATTGATTTGAATAAAGTTGCGTGGGAGGTTTATTGAAAGGTTGCCAAAACTGATAAATATTGTCATTTCTTTGTTACAGCAGTTGCGTTCTAAAATACAAGGTGTGATAATACCTGATTTGTAATTTTTAATTTAAAACTTTGTAGTTTCATCAGCTGCCTCTTTGGTGGGCAACTTAAATCAACACAAACGCGATCAAAGCTTCTTTTAAGGAAGAATGAAGTAGAGAATAACTTCTCCTAATGCTCTGAAACCTTCTCAATGAAATTTGTGTCTACTAACCCACAATACATATGGGTGGCATGTTGCACTGTTGAGTTTGAAAGAGAGTGAGATCATGCGATACTACATTTATACTGTATAAAATGACTGTACATGGCCGTTGGTTGGCTTCTGACTTGAGTCATTATACCACTTAGATATTGATAATTTCTAGAATGTATGCTTGTTACCAAGGGGATTAGCGCGGCCAGTGTCGGGCTTCTTTAGCCACAGCTAAATATGGGTGTAGGTGCTTGTTAGCCATAGTCCTATTTTTTCCTATAACATGTTTTTGGCTTATTAAATATTCAAATTGAAACGATTATTAGCAATTAAGTGTTGGTAATGATAGAAAGATGAACAACTTGAATAAGTTTGAAATACTTTTATATATTAATATTTTTAAATTTAAATTTTATTCAAGGTAGGCCAACCTGGGGATGATACTGCACCAATTAGGGAAGTGAAGAAAATGGGAAAGGAGGATGAAACCTGGAGAACCTCCATGCGCGGTGTATGATAGGCCAGGAAAACCATGGACCGCCTTTGCTATTTGCTATCTCAGTTCAGGACATTGGTGCACAAAACCAACACAATCAAAATTGTCCCCTACCCAAAGTCCATTACTGGGATCAAACTTAAGAGGCGGTGGTAGAGGGCCCATACTTTACCACTGGGGTATCCTCCCTTAATTTTATATATGTAGTAGGTATAAATGTACTTTTAATCTCATATCAATTAGAGAACATTAGCACATAACTATAAAGCTTACCAATGACCCACTTTGGAGTGCGTCATTATTGATTATATTTAATAAATTCAAATTCTTTTGTATGCATCTTATTTTATAGTCAGCTCGCTTAACATATGATCTGACTCGCTACTCAGGGGGTATACTCAGCACATATTAGGAGCCAGCCAATCTTTGCTTAGATCATAATCATCCTCTTGGAGCAAATTCTCATCTGATGCTATCCATTGTAGCATCAAACTGGTAAACTGTTCACAACCTTGGCGAATCTCTTGTAAACACTCTCTGACATGTTTGTTGTATGTTGACCCTCAGGAATCAATAGAAGCTAATCCAACCTCTCCCTTGCCAGCTCAGCTCAAAGGTATCCGCAATATAGAGTGTTCTTTTAAAACAGAGAAGATCTCAGACTGGTTACTGTATTCTGCTGAATGGCTAATCCCTTACTGGCCACTGGTGACTAGTTCCTTATATCACTATAAGTGAAATAAAAAAAGAAAAAACTGAAAATCTGTAGAAAGGTTTTCATTAAAGTAAAAAGTGAAGTAATTTATATTTCTGGCAAAAAAAGTATGGAATGAATGATAATTTGAAATAAACTGAGAGTTTTGGTATTGTACTGGAGATTTTCAAGTTCCCCTAGTGAGATGGAGTCTAACTACCAATTTATTACTTCTTTCATTCAATTAAGTTCCTGTATCTGTGAGCTCCTTCTCGCGGTGATCACCACTGAACCTGGATGTCCAGGGGCCTTTCTCATCTGTTCTCATTTCTGGGTTGTGGGGTTGTAGCATGTTCTTCAGATATTAATCCATTACCATATCTGGTGTATGCTTGTTGACATCTCATTTGAGCGATGTTTATCCTTTGATGCACTTTCATTTTGTTCTTGAGTGACTCTCAAAGTTTATTTTTCCAGGATTTGGTATATTCACTTGTGAGTCTTTATCGTACTCTTCAGAATAGTTTAGTTAAATCATCACTTTGTCATTGGCAAGCTGCAAATTATTTTGCCCCCCTAAAGGTATTAAAGGTGGTCATTTTCATAGTGATTTTGGGTGACGCTATCATTTCCATTATGTAGATTGTCTGAAGCTTTTGGGTGAAAATTATTTCGCAGGATGTCACTCTGGTCTAGAGGTGTTTGTTTGCCTCGCCTGAATTCTATAAAAGGGGATCTTCCAACTCCATCTATTGCAAGTAAGTTGCCTGCACTTCTGCCAGTCTGAGAGGCGAACTATGCTCATTCCACTGGGTGAGGAATATTTTATAGATCCATCAATGCCTCATCTGTGATACTTCCCCTCCCAAGACAAGACCTGGGGGAATGACCTCAGGTGCCATACATTTACTCTATTAGATACAATGTTAGTTTCATCATCTTGGATAGAATATTCAGCTCCTCTCTTCATCAAACAGTAGCATGCACAGTCCAAATTGCCTGTAAATTCTCTGGCTTTGATCCTAGTAGATGATAAAATGCTCTTTATCTCCTAAGCAAACCCTGATAGCCTAAATTACAAAGTCTCTCGTTAAATTTGAAGGATAGTTGCCTCAGTACTAATTAAAGCTCACACTTATATCCTGACAAGCTTGTCAGCTAACTACTGCTGATAGCTTCCAGGTGCAAGTTCTTCCAGTCAAATGCGATGATTAGTGAAGATAGGGTCAGAGGAGCTGCCTCTCATCCATATAGGGCATTGAAAGAGGACATTCTGATCACTCATTTTGGCTCAATTAATAACTAACAATGCTGAGGGCGGCAACTGGTCCTTTTATTTTGCAATTGAGGGCATCTTCTTGAAATCCCTCATAAGGTTTCATTGACTTGCTCAATCTTCCATTTAAGGATGGAGTGTAGGAGTGTTTTGAACTGCTGTTTCACGTTCACTAGGTCCAATAACATTCTCACCAAATCTGAGATAAAAAGTCCCCGTTGTTTGAAAGTAAAACTTTATAGCAACTGCTCCATGTAATGACATGATTGTAAAGGAAGCAAGTGGTGGAGTTCGCAGTATACATATTGCCCTTGGAGGCCTTGAACCACATGGTGGAGTGGTCAATTGCTACTAGGATGAATTTAAATCTGTTGGAGGAAGTTGGTAAAGGTCCCAACACATCAATTAAGTACATTGTCAAAAGGCGCTGTAGGGAGGATCAGCATAAACTAAAATCACTTCTACAGCGGGAAGAAACTTGCACAGGGTATGCACAACTCTAAATCTTGGTGCACTTCAATCATACATAGACTACTAGTAGAATCTCCTATTTTCAGTTAGGCTACGTTTCTGAAATCTTTCGTGGCCCATATGCTTGTGGGCCTCCATCAACAACTCACTTGGTCACTGGTCCAAATTTGTGGGTTTATCTGTTCTGAATCATTTTTGTAGATTTTCTGTCAACAATATGATGTTTTTAGAACATCATTTTCAGAACGCTCTTAATTTGTTTTTTTTTTTCAGGCCTCTTCTGTAAATCTAATTAAGTTGTAGTTCTAATTGCTCTTTGGCGCTTGTAAATGAAGCACTGGTAGCTGTAATAGACCATCAGAGTTTAGGTATCTGTCTCATGATCAATGTATGATCTTTAAATTATAGACTTGGAGGAGTACAGCTTATGGGAAAGGCGCCCAATGGGAATCTTCATGTTCTGCAACCAGCGACACGATGCATGGTCCATTATGACCTTAAAATGTATCTCAATAAAAGTAAGGCCTAAAGTGTTAAACTGCACATATAACTGCCAAGCAATCTCACTTGGCAACTGTGTAAATCTTCTCTGCTTTGCTGAACATCTGGTAATAGTATTTGATTGAGTGATCTACCCCATCTTTGTTTAATTATGCCAAAATTGCGTTAAGCCCTATGTTACTGGCGTCATTATAGAGGTAGAACGTCTTGTTGAAGTCAGGGCAGGCTAAGATTGGTGCCGAGCCAATCTTGTCTTTAACTACTTTAAGGCTTGTATATGTTCCAGGCCCCACTCAAACTTCATTTCCTTAGTAAAAAGATATATGAGAGGCGCCTCCAAGTCCACAAAATGGTGGATGAACTGCTATTAATATCCCACCATTATGAGGAACACTTGGATATCCCTCATGCTCCTAGGTGGCTTCTTTGCTATGATCACTTTCACCCTCCCATCTTGTGGCTTAATTCCGTTAGAGCTGATCTAATGCACAAGGAACTCTAACTGTCTCTTGAGAAAGGTGCACTTGCTCCATTTCAACTTCATATCAGACTTGCACAGCTGATGTAAGACCTATTGAAGGTGCTATAAATGTTCTTGAAATGATTGGCTGAATACAGTGATGTCGTTGAGATATATCAACATTCTCAATAAAATTGAGAACGCAAAAAATGTGATACATTGTGCGCTGGAAGGTAGCAGGGGCGGTGAAGATCCCCTGCGGCATCCTCATAGGCTCAGTTAACCCCTTACTACTAATCAGGACACATATCTCCTGATCTTTTGAAAGGGCTCCATTTTTTAGCACCGCTGGCCAGATTCATCGCCAAAAAGTACTTCAAGCCACCCAGGTGTTTCAGAGCATCATTGGTGCGTGGGATTAAGTAGGAGTTCTTCTTAGTTATCTTATTAAAATGGTTGTAGTCCATGGGCCTACCTTTTGTTGATTGTGTACAATCAACAAAAGGTAGGCCCATGGACTCTTTGATAGTCTGATTAGCCTTTCTTTGGATATTTGGTTCAGCTCTTGAGTGCTAATGACGTTCTCTGCTTTAGATCAGTAATAGGGTTTGGATTTGAATGGGTTAATGGAACTGCTATCTATATTTTGCCCTTGCCCTTGCAGAGGCCATAATCGTTGGATCCAGTATTGAAGATGTCGCTGAACTCATCCAACAGCTCGTCAATCTTCTTCTTCTGTTTAGGGTCACATTCCTAAACCTGAGCTTGTCAAATTCCCCTACATCATGTACAGATTCAATGTCCTAGCAACTGATCAATTGGCCAGTGCGATGACTTGTCCCTTGTTGACTCTGATCAGTTGAGTTTAGTAGATATTTCCTAATAAATGCTCAGAGATCCATAGTAGTTAATTTCATAGAATTCTGGTAAGACTCTGGGTTCTGCTCACAGATTCCATTGCGGCTGTATATTTTTAAAATTGTATCCAGTGAGATATTCACATTAATTGACAGGGTCATCCTGCGTTGATCCCCTTGTCAAAAATCTATAGTCTCACTAGTGCTTAGTGGAAGCTCTTCTTCTGCGCTAACAGTAGGTTTAACTTCTTCATACCCTTCTCAGTCAGGATGTAGTGGATGGGGTAAAGAGATTAATTCATTACACCAAGCACTTCCATTATTTATGCAATTTTACATCTTTGCCTTAATATCAGTGGAAGTTGGTAACTCAAGATGCTCACAGTGCTAGATGAGAAACGAATCTTTACTCAAACTCCAAGAGAAACTTGTTTCAAATAAAGAAATTGTAGTGGACATTGTCTAACACCACTGCCAGTGTCATTTAGATCATGCGCCTGAAACATAAGGGTAAGGCTGAATAAGCTTTTAAGGTGCGGGCAACGTCTGTTCCTGCAGTGTGGTATTACGCATTGTAATCAATATTGGGTGTGAACTTCAGTTTATTTATGATCTTAGATGATATGATATTGACTATATCCCCGTTTTCCATACTTCTAAGACGCGCACTTTCTGGATAATCATTTCCACTTTCATAACACTCTTGCTGAAAGAGTTTTCAGTGGTCAATATGTCAGTAGCAGATCCTTAAACCATCTAATAGTGGCAGCGCTCATTGTAGCCTTGGCTGTATTCTTGCCTTCTGGCTCCAAGTTCTTTAAGGTAGCCATAACTAATTGATTTCCTTTCTAAACTAGATTAATGTTTTGGGAATGTCAGACATTCACCTTCTCAACTTAGGAGAAAGAATGTTGGAGGTATGAGTGCTCCTGAATCTGCTACCATGATTGACTCATCTTCTGCCCAATCTTTGACTAATATTGTGGTTATCAATGATATGAGTACCAATGGCAAAAAGACTTTGGTGGATTATTGGTGGAATCCTGACTATCGGAAAATAAGGATTATAATAAAAATTGGCTTAAAAAGGTAATAACTTTTAATAGGATTACATTGATTTCTCAGCCAAATTTAAGGAGCTCAATATCGCACAGATCTGAACCTCCGCGAGGTGAGAAGATTTTACCCGTCAATGAATGGGTGCAAATTAACAAACCATTACCACTCAGATCTGAACCCTCCTGAGGCGAGAAGATTTTACTCACTGTTGATTGGATACAATTCATCAAATCATTACCACATGAGTTGGTTTTGCCTCAAAAATTTTATATTCGATCTGATAGGCTGAAAACCTATATTTCCTAATTTGGATGACTCAGCTTTATATAATTTTGCCTCAAATACCTATGGTCTCAAAATTTAAACTAGTTTAAATAGAGAATACTAGTATTGAGAAAAGGACCTTTCTTGGGTTTTTCCTGCTAAAACAATAAAAAACTTAAGAAACTTTAACAAAGCGCTATTTATTACTCTTATTATAAAGTAAAATTCTCACTTTAGACAAATTATTTGTGGCATCCGTTGGCGGATCCCACAAACAGGTGCTCATTACAGGGGGCTACCCTGAATACTTTGATAAAATATTAAAAAAGCAATGGAGGCTGTAAACGTGAGCAGCTCTCCTGAATCTTGATTAGTTACTCTCAAGAAGCAACTAGCTAGCTTTTTTCCCATCTCAAAAAGCTAGAGCAACGGCCTATTGAACCGTTGGGAGTGAGGCCACCTATGCATATCCTCTCTGCCAAACCTGCTTCTTTGGTGCAGCGTAAAGTGGAGATCCCTACTGTGGGTTCCCCTTCAGCTCAGTCAATAGGTGCGCGCCCTAAGGGTATATCCTCTAGAATTACTGGGGCTGTAAAAATGCCGGTTAAAGCAAAGTTAATTACCCCACCTCTCGTAGCTGTCTCCCCCACTTCAATTACAACCTTGCCCATGGTTGAGAATACCCCTGAGGCTGACTCTGAGGGGGGTTACAATGATGCTGGGTACTACTTATTGGGAGCTCCCACGGAAGTGGAGGTCCCTGATCGCCTAAATGCCGAAGGAGTAGATGAAAACACTATACCTGAGGATACTTACTTCCACCAGGCTATAAGTTGTATGGAAACTATTGAGACAGTTAGCAATGATGATCAGCTTCTATCGAGTCTAATTCACCCTTTAAAGTGAAGGCATACCATGTAGTCTATTTTGGAGACTCACCCTGAGACTACACACAAATTAACATCCACTTTTCATCTCAAGGAGGTCTTAGCCGTGTCAGCCAACTTTGGAAGCACACTTACCAAGGTTGAAGTAGTTGTTCACAAAGTCCAGGAGATGGCTATCTTGGATACAGGTTCTCCAATGAATGTAATTTCATCTCGGCTGATGAAAAAGATTAAATTGATGCCTGACTTGGATTGTATCAAGGAATTTGGAACTGTGGGCCCAAACAACACCTGCACTCTTGGCGCTTACTCCTCTCTTCCCATACGCGTTGGGAAGCTTATCCTATCAGCCCCCGCTGTGGCCTTAGATAATAACTCCTATGATATGCTTATAGGTACTCAGTTTATGATTGAATATGAAGGCATCATCAACATGAAGCAAGGGGCTTATCTTTAATGAACTACAAAGTTCCATTGATCTTATCCAACAAAGAACCCATTGAGAATGACTACACGTGCTTGGTTGAATACCCCTCTTCTGCTTTGTCTTTACATTATGTTACTTCTGGACACAACACTAAGAAATTGCCCAATTCAGTGGAGGCTAGCAATGGTGTTAAGTTTTCAGCTGATGGTGCAAGCTAAAATAACTTAGCATTGAAATTGAGGATATAAACTGGTTTTTCAAATGAAACTCCTGCTTGTAATCAGGAAGTAGATTTTCCAAAAATCCTCAATAATAGCCAAGTAACTCTGTTATACTCACCTTTCTTAAAATACTACTGACACCAACAAATACAAGACCTTCTGTCTTTGTACAAAATCAGGAAATTATTCCTCTATAATTGGGACTACTTCTCCGGCAGGCAACTATGTACTTCTCTTAGGGAAGAATAAACACACACAACTATCTAATATAATTGTAATGGCAACAGATACAAATATCTGACAGACAACAGATGGATAATAATTAATAAACTAAGCAACAGTAGTTATTAATGATCAATAAACTAGTAGATGATGATTAATTGATTTGATTGATGTTTTATTAATTGGCCATGCACCAGTATTATATACCTCTCAGGCATCTCCTGGCTGAACTCATCTATTAGATGAGTTCATTCATATTATGACAATCCTCTGCTGGTCATGGCAATAATTATAAAAGATCCCCAGGTCAATTTGGCTCATGAATTGACTAAAAATAACAATTGTTTCAGCCCAATTGGAGGCAATTTTACTCTCATAATTGGGATGCCTTTGGGTTTTGAACTCAACATCAAAATCTTCCCGATTAGAGCTATGTCATAACTTTGACGTCTAACAATAAATGGGGAATAAAAAATATATGATCATAAAAGATGATGCACCCCAATTTGGGACATCAGCAGGCCTCTCAATAGTACTAATTATACCCATAATTGGGACGACTTTAGGTTTTGAACTCAACATCAAAATCTTCCCAATTAGAGCTACATCATAGCTCAGCATCTAACAATAAATGGAAGATAAAAAATATATGATTATAAAAGATGATGCACCCCAATTTGGGACGTTGGCAGGCCTCTCAATAGCACTAAGTACACCCATAATTGGTATGTCTATATTTAAGTGCTTAATTATTAATTTCATTAAATTGAACCCAACTTCCACCTTAGTGCATATAGATTAATATACTAATTTAGGAGGTGCAATTTAGTTAATGCCGTGGGACCACTTTGTACCCAAGTGTACCCATAATTAGCCATAATATAATAATATCATAGCTTATTATTAGCTACAATAATCAGGCACCTCAGATGCAATTAGAGCAGTTATGAGGTGAATCTGATTTATCAAATTATGCAGATAAATTGGGAGAATCAAAGGATCCATCAATAGAAGTAATCTATCAGCATTGATGGTTTTCTCAAAGGGTTTATTTTCAAGTCAACCATCAAAATCTAACAGATCAACAAGAATGAATACTCTTGCATGGTTGAATACCCACTTTCCGCTGTATCTATACATTATACCACCTCTGGGCAGAAAACAAAGAAATTTCCTGATTCAGTGGATGCTATCAAAGGTGTTCTGTTTTATGCAGCTGATGAGGTGGTGATTAAGCCGGGTGAACAATGAGTGATAGACACAAAAAATCATTTTCAAAATCCCTTGCCACTGTTTACTACACAATTTAAGCATTGAGGGAGTTAGCCCTTTTGAGCCTTGGGTATTACCTGGCATTTTAGACCCAGGCTACCAGAGGCCTATTACTCTACTGTTGGGAAACCTCACCAAAAAGGACATAATTGTAAGAAAGCACCAGGAGGTGGGACAAGGGTTTTTACTCCCTGTGGAGGAAGTTAAAAAAATCCACTCCATTGGCTTGATGGCAGATTTAGGCCTGCCTGCAGATAACCTGGTATGTACCATACCAAACGTCCATATCTCAGATGAGCTGACCTCAGATGAGTTGGAGAAAGTGCATACTCTTCTGGATGAGTATAGTGATATATTTTGAAAGTCAGACAATGATTATGGCCACATGAAGGGCTGGTGTCATTCCATCAATGTGGGTGATGCCCATCCTATTAGGTCAAAACCTTACTGAAAGTCAAAGGTGGAGGAGCAACAAATGAGGATGGAACTCATGCAGTTATTAGATGCGGGGTTATTAGCTCCTTTGCAAAGCCCTTGGTCCTCCCCCCTTTTGCTAATTAAGAAGAAAAATGGAGGTCACCGGATAGTTATGGACTATTGCAGGTTAAAAAATCTTACAAAAAAGGATAGCTATCCTATCCACGCATTAATGATGCCCTGGCCCAGCTTTCAGGCTCAAACTTTTTCTCCGCCATGGACTTGGCTAGTGGCTATTGGCAGATGGATCTTTCTCCCCAGGACCAGGAGAAATGCGCTTTGATATGCAATGAAGGTCTTTTTCAACCCACGCGATTACCCCAAGGGTTGCGCAATGCACCAGCCTCTTTCCAGCGTGTGATGGATCAAATTTTGCAGGATCTTAAGTTAACCTGCGTCATCATCTATCTTGATGACATTACCATATTCTTGAAGTCCTTTAATGAACACCTTGATCACCTGAAGGAGGTGTTCCAATACTAACAAAACTCAAATATCAAGTTAAAACCTTCAAGTGTGAACCTTTTTCCAAAGGAAATTAGACTTCCTCAGACATACCATTTCTAGAGAGGGTATACAACCCATACAAGATAAGGTTGAAGCGATTGCCAGAATGCCTCCCCCCAGAATCTATGGGATATACAGGTATTTCTAGAGATGATGGGGTATTACCATCAGTTCATCCCTAAGTTTGCCCCAAATCAGCGAGCCCCTTGTTCTTTTACTGAAGAAGAATATCCCTTTCCAATGGGGCACTGAACAGAAGGCTGCTTTTGAAACAATGAAGCTGCTGCTACAAAAACGGCCTATCCTAAGGCATCCTGATTATGGAAAACTGTTTATTTTGTTTACAGACGCCTCAGACTACGCCGTCAGGGACATCCTAGCTCAACTGGATGAAAAAGGGGTAGATCATCCCGTCTCATATCTCAGTAAGATGCTATCAAAGGCGGAATGCAACTATAGTGTTACCAAGAAGGAGTGTCTTACCATTCTACTGGCGGTGAAGCACTACCGCCCTTTCTTGTATGGGACCTCTTTCACTGTGATTATGGACCACGCATCTTTAAAATGGTTGCAAAACATGAAGGACCCTACGGGGCAGTTAGCTCGCTGGGCTCTAAAGCTCTAGCATTACGACATGAAGATTGAACACTTCACTGGAACCTGTCACATGAATGTTGATAAGTTAACTCAGCTTCCCATCCTCCACTTAGATAACAGTGAAGCGGAGTGGCTGTATGATCTTTTAATGACCCTAAATGACTGGGAGGGTGAGGATGAGCCCATACAGAGGATGTTGGCCTGGAACTCCTGTAACACTAAAGTAGAAAACATAGAAGTTGTATGAACAAGTAGGGGCGAAGTAGTTACCCTACCTACGGCCCTCGGAACGTGTACCTGTTATCCTGGAAGCTCATTCAACCTTAGGCCATGGAGGAGCAAAGAAAACCTATGAGTGGATTAAGGATCGATATTTTTGGGAGGGAATTATGGAAAGCCATCATTGAAGTCTTGGATGCTTGCCTTACATATAAGAAGCAGTCTCAGTTCAAGACTAGATACCAATATCAGCTGACTACCCCGCAACAGCCATTCCATACCATGAGCTTGGATGTAGTAGGGCCACTTCCTCAGACCACAGGTGGAAACAGATACATCTTGGTAGGTATTGACCACTTCACGAAGTGGGTTGAAGCTGTGGCGCTTCCAGCCAAACTGCTAAGGCCACTGCCACCTTTCTCCATCTAAATATTTTCACTTGACATGGGTGCCCTCAAGTACCACTCTGCGACAATGGAAAAAACTTCACCTCCAGAGTAGTCAAAATCTTGGCTACCTCCATGGGAGCCCAGCAACTATTCTCAGCTCCATATAACCCATCAACCAATGGTATGGTGGAGTGAGCAAATGGCATTTTGGTTTCCATTCTACAAAAAATGGCCTCATCTGATCCCCTTCATTGGGATCATTATCTCCCTAGTGCTCTTATGGCTTACCGAATTAGCTATCACCAGATTCTGAAAATGTCCCATTTCCAAGTTTTGTATGGCAGGGAACTAGGCATACCTGCTCTTCTAGCTAAGGATGTCTTCTCTAGTGGAGAGGAGCCTGAGAAAGCCATGCGAAGGTTAGCTAACCGCATCATTCAGCTTCAATCAGAGGCTATGACCAACCTAGCCAAAACGGTCACTAAAGAAGGCCAAGCTGCCAACGAGCTTTGGGCTCCCCTACCTTCATTCCAAGTGTCAGATATGATCTTATATTACCACAATCGCATAACTCCTCAAAGTGGCAAACTTGGATTAATCTGGGAGGGGCCATTTACCATCACGTATAAGAGAGGAAATGAGTATTCTATAAAGTCTTTGGCTACAGGAGTTACCTTAAACTGGGTACATGGCCGCTTCCTATGGCCCTACACTCCCCCAACATTCTTGAGGGGGGCAATGTCAGACATTCTCCTTCTCAACTTTCGAAAAAGAATGTTGGAGGTAAAAATGCCCCTGAATCCACTACTATGATCGGCCAATTATATGTCCAATCTTCTAACAATACTATGGTTAATGAGGATATGAGTACCATCAGCCAAAAGACCCTGGCGGATTCTTTATGGAACCCTACCCATCGGGGAAAACATGTTCTATAATCAAAATCAGCTTATCAAATCATTACCACATGGGTTTGTTCTCCCCCAAGGCGAAAAGATTTTACCCACCAATGATTGGGTGCAATTTATCAAATCATTACCACACAGGTTTGTTCTCCACTGAGGTGAGAAGATTTTACCCGCTGGTGATTGGGTGCAATTTATCAAATCATTACCACATAGGTTTGTTTTGCCTCACGATATTTTTCCTCATTCTGATAGGCCAAAGCCTATCTTTCCTAATTCAGATGACTAAACTTTTTGATATTATAGCCCTAAATTCCCATGGCCCCAATATTCAAACTAGCTTAAATATAAAATACTAGTATCAAATAGGGGAATCTTTTTCTGGCTCACCCCATACAAATATTAGTAAAAATAAAAAACTTTAAAAAAAGCGTTTATTATTACTTTTTTTATTTTAAAGGTAAGTTTTATATATTTTGAGAAATATTTGTGGCATCTGTTGGTGGATCCCACACCCATAATTGGCCATAATATAATAATATCATAGTTATTAGCTACAATAATTGGGCACCTCAAATGCAATTAGAGCGGTTATGAGGTGAATCTGATTTATCAGATTATGCAGATGAATTGGGAGGGTCAAAGGATCTATCAATGGGAGTAATCTATCAGCATTGATGATTTTCTCAAAGGGTTTATTTTAAAGTCAACCACCAAAATCTAACACTCACTTATACTAATAAAATATGACCCGCCAAAACTATAATGGCTTACCATCCAGTCATACTAATTTGTTGACAGTACCCCCCTTGACTGTATGATAAGTTCTTATTGTTTATAAGGCTTCAGGAACTTAGCGTGTACTCAGTTGATAATCTGACCACCTGTAGGTTCATTAATGGTGTAAGCATCAATATCTGTCTTCTCAATCATCTCAAACAGTTCAGTCCAAATGTTGGCAAGCTTGTTTCTCATTTCAAATTCATGTTGATCATGGAACAAGACATAAGCTCCTGTAACAAACTTTGGGAGTCTGCTACGTCTACATTGGTCAGCTCCTGATCACAATATTCTTAGTTAAATCAGTATAATATGCTTCATGTGAAGTTTTATCATCTTGTCCATTAAGTTGGTCAAATAGCGCTGTGTCTCTACTATGTCAGTATCCTCCACACAGGAATAAAACAATGCTCGCAAGGCCAATGTCTTCCATACCATAATTGAAAGGGACTTTTCCTTGGTAATGAATGATAGCTTATATTATAAGCAAAGATGGCGGTGGATAGAAGGTACTCAATTCAGTGGGCCAATCTTTTACAAGCTTACAGAGAATTTTCACCAGGGTTCCGTTGACCCATTCAACCATCCTAATGGATTCAGTGATTTGGGGTAATCAAGACCACATGGATTGCCATTAATTCATTAAGCTTAGGAAGGACATGCAACGTGAAATTTGTTCCATTGTCCATGATAACAACTGCAGACACCCATGTTTCTGTTTAATGCACTCCATAATGAACTTAGTGGCAGTTACAGCCCCTAGATCTCTGATCGCTATTGCTTCCACCCACCTTGTCAAGTGATCTATAGCTACTATTATATACTTGGAGCGATTCACACCAGTTGGCAGAGGCCCCAATACTTCAATTGAAATAGTGTGACACGCGAAATTGGGCTTAACCAGCTAGGTAGATAGTTTTCTTGTGGAAAGGTTTCTCCACTTGAAACTGGTGACAACAAGCAATTGTCTTGAGAACGTCATAGTTCATGCTCTCCCAATAGTAACGTGGTCACAAAAACTCCAACATTTTTTGCAACCCTCCATGACCTACCGCCTTGTGTGCATCCAAAATAATTGCTAACCTGATGGAAGGTTTTAGTAACTTAGTGTTGATTCTCCAATTTTCTTATATAGTTCCCCATTTTGCAAAAAGATGTCATGTCTAAGCCTGTCTAGAGCTTTGATCACATGTGGTGACTCATCGTGGTATTTAAGCAATCATCTTCTCATACATTATATCCACCGGATCTGCTGTAATGGAAACTGTAGGTAATCTCAAGAGATATTCCACGTTATGATGTTTCGCCCCCCGAAAGTGTACTATCTCAAAGTCATAAGCTTGGAGCTTCAGCGCCCATCACGCAAGCCGCCCTTCAGGTTCACAAAGATTCTGCAACTTAACGCAAGGATGCATTATCTGTTACAACTTTGCATTTTACTCCATGAAGGTTTATCCAAACTGTTTATATGCATATATCATCGTTAAGCACTCATGCTCAGTCACATTGTAATTTCAATTATGGCAATTTAAGCTTCAGCTACAAAACGTAATGATGTGCAACACACCGTTATCATCCTTCTGGGAGAATATTGCCCTACAGCGGAAAGAGAAGCGTCAGTTTGCATGATAAATTCCTTTTCAAAATTAAGATATTGAAGAATCAGCGCACTAACCAACGTGGTCTGTAAGATGACATAATGCTTTTTGACAAAGTTAAGTCAAATCAAAGGTAGGTTTATTCTTTAATAGCTTAAAGAGCGGAGCCCCAATACGTATGAAGTTAATAATGAACCGCTGGTAGTAGCAACCCATCACCTTAAATACCTAGATCTCCCGCTTATTACTTGGCCAGGTCATCTTACATATAGCTTCTACCTTTACCAGCTGAGGTTTAAGTCCTTTTGAATCTACCACAAACTTAAGGTATATCAGTTGCTCCATAAAAATGGCACTATCAAGGCTTGATCTTATATGTTAACTTTAGAAGTCGGCGGGACACTTGTTCTAAGTGGTCTAGATGCTCCATGAACGTCTGTAAGAATATGTTGATATCATCGAGGTAGACAATAATCCAGGACAGCTCAGGTCACTTAAGTTGGTGTCCATAGCCCGCTGAAACGTAGTTGGGGCGTTGCATAATTCTTGGGGCATACGCGTAGGCTGGAACAACCCCTTTGAGGTGATTATGGTGCATATATTCCTGTTCAGCCACAAGTAACTCAATTTGCAAGTACCCCAATATCAAGTACATAGCAGAAAAATATTTTGCACCGCCCAGCTGATCTAGAGCATTTTCAATTTGTGGGAGCAGATATGAATCTTTTTTTCATAGGGCTATTAAGTTCAGTATCAAATTACTACCCGCTTAGTGCCATCCTTCTTCTTAACAAAAAGCACTGATGACGCCCAGGGACTCTTTGACGGCTCTACACCTCCTGTTTAGTATACTTTATCTATCTCATCTAATACAACCTCTTCCACAGCTTTTGAGTGATGGATAGGCCATGATCGAATGGGCGGGTGATCTTCAACGTCCACCCAATGCACAATACTTGCGTGTGCATCCCAAATCATGGTTATCAAATGCAAAATCCCTCGTTATCTTTCAAACAGGGCCATCGCCTGATCTTTCTGCTCCTTAATAGCCCAGTTAGGGACTCACGCCAAACCACTTTCATTAAGCTGGAAAATATTTACAGGTAGGCTGAGGTCCTCCTAATAACCAAAGTCATGAATATGGTGAGCCTCATCAATAGGAGTCAGATGAAAATAAGGCATTTTTGGTGCCTTTGGACCATCATAGACTCCTTATTTAACTTCGCTAGCAATACCTTCACTTCCACATGCCCCAGTAACAGTAGTCCAGGAGCCACATGGGGTCCAAGCTGCAATTGCTGGTAGGGCCCCATAATTTCACCATATAGCCCTTTGGGGATTTCTATTTTGAGCTCTGTTTCTACTATTATCTGATGCACAGAAGGTATGCTTAAAGCACTTGTTGCCCATAGCAGAATTCCGTTATAATATAAACTCTGGCTAGAAAGAGCTCAGATACTCATCTTTATCCACCAATATGGACAGGAATAACACCATTGCTATACGTGAAAATAAGATTGATTAGAGTGGATGGGATCCTTTGAGACTCCGCTGGAGGTAAAGTATATAGGGATCTGTTGCCCCAAGATCTTAAAGGTTTCCTCCGTCATATTGAACAACCCCAAATTGCCACATGAATGCAGCCCCAATCAGCATTTCAAGTTGTTAGGCAAAGCCACAGCCAGAGCGGATGCGCTGACTGACCCAAACCTCAGAGGCAACGTCCTGTAAGCTCCCTTTGACACAGTGTTCTGTGTCCCGGCAGTCCAAATCACTACTTGATGTTCCACATCAGGCTTCAGCGGAAGCTTAGCCACTAGCCTGTTGGATATTATATTATCTGGGGCACCAGTATCTATAATCGCTTAATTTTTTGTGTTATTCTACAAAAATATCACAGTATGTACACTCCAAATAATAAGCCTGCTGGTATTTACTACATGAACATTTAGGGTTTTTTTGTTGTCAAGAAAATGATAATGCTGGCACCGACTATATGATATTCTTGGACAATTTTCTATACTGGAGTCGCAATGTTCACCCCACTAGAGTGGCAACATCCGTTGAGGGTCTGACTTCACCTGTGCCATTTTGCTCAAGGATTTGCCAGGCGTAGGGCTTTTTTCCATCTCAGCGTAACTCTGAGTCAATATTATTCTGGTCTTTATCTTGGGTTGATGCTGAGATATTTTGAGGGCTAAGTTAGTATAATAAGTCATCAGAGTGAGTACTGGGACTGATGCAAAGCAACTTATCAAAATAAACAGGGACAGATAAAATTTTATTTAGTGGAGGTATAGCATCCCGTCTCTACTCCTTTTGAATTTTTCACTGTTTGATCAGAGCTGGCGGTACTGTGTGAACATGAGGTTTTCTAGGGCAGCTAGCCACGTAATGGCATCTTTGGCTGCATGAAAAAAACATATGTAAATGGCTCTTGTCTCTGTATCATACCCAAAGGTCCATGTTAGAAGTTAAATAATGGATTGTAATTTGGCCAAGGATGAGCCAGTTGATATAAGGAGGATGGAAATAACCCGCCAAAGTGTTAAGTGGACTAGTATTACCCCAGGGGTTATAACTAAGTCGTTGTTGTCCATTTTCTGTTAGGGATTTGGTAGCAGTCATAGGGGCTTTCTATTCCACGTTGGGAGCAATAAATGTCACAGATAGACAGCATAAATAATTGACAAGTGTTATATCTCCAGATCTTTTAGAAGAACGTGGGCTATATCATTATACAGCTCTCAATATGGCTTATCCGCTGTCATATCTATGCCCACATCTTCATTAGTTAAAATATTTGCTCCCACTAACATGTGAGCCTCAGCTGTGGACTGCTCAACAAACTTCATCAATGACTTAAACAGTTGAAATTTTAATGTCATAAAATCTGCCTTGCGCTGCGCCATCTTCGCCACACCCCCAAAAAGATGAAACACAGTCTCCTTTACCTCTTGATATGTTACAGTACTACTCTTAAGGTAACATGTGCCTTGGTCAGCGCTCTCACCAGAGTGTATAACAAAAGTTTAGCCTCACGCTGGTCTGATGCTCCTTTCATGGTAAATTTAAACCATCTAGAATATCTGTGCATGTTTCCATCTCAACTGAAAGGCGGCAACTTCTAAATCTATACAAACTCACCTGGCTTCATTCTTCTAGTTTTGGGAGCAGACAAGTCAGCTTCAAATTAGCAAAAGAGAACATCTCATTGTGGGCAATAATAGGGTCTCCTGGCTGGTCACAAATCTGCAAAGTTGACCTGGAAGAGGTTGGATTGCTGGGAGGGACTATCGCAACAACTGGGGGGTACTTGCTTGCTGAACCGTACTATTCATTGCCATAGTTGCCACTGGCAACACTACTACATCCTTTGACAGTGCTGCGGTGAAAAGTTTGTCTACGATCTGCTCCATTTTGACCAAATTTTAGTGACACCACCCATCTCTCACCCCTGTCAAAGCTCCCTTGATTCCTTACTGTAATTTGTGGCAGCAACTCGATCTTTATCTATTTTATGCTCCATTTTTAAAGCCATATGAGGACATCCTCCAACGTTCCCTGCATTCACATGATATAACATACTGTGTCATGAGATTGTCCGTTTACTTCATCCACCTGGCTGTTTAAAGTGGCTCGTTCCCATTCCAGCTCCTCATTAGACTGATGAAGGTTTTAAAGTGCACTCGCATATTGGCGTACTTTACAGTCTCAGTGAATGAAAGAGTAGCGGCTCAGACTTGCACCGCTTGGCTAGCACTCTCATCTGAGTGATCCAACCTATATTATTGGCCATATTCTGGGGTTTTTAAGAAAGATCCAGCCAAGTTGTTGGCAGCCCTATGATTTTCCTACTCAGCACGAAGTTGGCTAGATTCAATCGCCACTAAGTTGTTATAATCAATCACCCACCGCTCTAATAGGGTAACATGATCCCTCATTTGAGCCACCACCATGTCAATACCTTCCAACCATTCAGTCTTTCCACCATGAAACGCTTGATGTTACTGCCCAGCGTAATGACATTATGTATCCATTCACCTGAAAGACAGCGCCAATCTATTAATTCTCCTATTACTTGGGATCACTCAGGGTTCAGGCATAGAACTAATTGATCCATTCAAATTAACGACATCCATGACATGACTGTCCACTTGAACAGTGCACCATGTACTTCTGAGAAGTAGATATCGAGGCATTCAAGAAAGAGGCTAGTGTCATTATGTTGCACTTTAGCAAAACGCATGCCATTGCGATTTCAATATTATGCCAGGCCAACACATGTAGAAGTCGGCGGATTGAAGGCTGAACATACGAAAATTAGGTATTCCTTGACCCCATGAGAGCTGAGCCGTTAAAACCCCCTTGTGGTAGCATTAATATTTGACATAAATTTGTCAGATTTTACTTCTTAATCACGTTGATTATAAAGCAGGCTCATGGCATATCAACTACATCTCCTTTGTATAGGTAGTAACCCCACAAGAGACATTTAATAATACCCCACAGTTGCTAGGGAGTTACGTTCATGATCTGCCCTGTTGGGCTGACTCTAATGCGGGACAAGCTGCTAGCTGCAAGTTCATCCTGGTTTCCTCATCTCCAGGTTCTGTCACCATGTATAGTGCCGTTTCCTTGTTGGATACTTCCATCAGCTCACCAAAGTTCTGTCGTGGTACCCTATTAGATTCTGACATAAGTAGTGGGGGCTCATCATGATGCCCTAGTTGCTGTTGTTCTACAGTTAACCAGTGGCCCCCAATAGTGAGCACCACATTTATTTTTTTGGTGGTATTGGCAAAATCCTCTAAGCTGATTGCACAGGTTTAGAACCATTGAACAACAGATAGATGAAATGAAGATTGCCGCTCCTGAATAAGTGATAGTAAACTATAAATAGGAAGCTATCACTCTGACAGACACTTTATTGTATATCAAAATAGCGGACAACCCCTGCTTAGACTTATCCTCTTTCTTCTTCTTGTATCCTCCCCTCCTCCTTTACTTCCAAAAACCTCCTTTTCACATTCTCCTGCTTATCTCTTATTCCTCAGTATCCTTGGTCAGTTTTGACCCTTCTATTAGTTAATCTCTGTTCACTAAAATCTTAAGGGTGTTGGCTCATCATTGAGGGTCCATCTGAATTCACTATACTAAACAAAATTATTATTGCCTCTATTGACTCGCTTTAAGTTGATATAGTTTACTACCTGAATACTGAGGCTCACTTCTACTAATAAATACAATCCGCCAAATATGTATATGGCTTATCGTCCAGTCATACCAATTTCTCGACACACCTTATCCGCCACAGGACACCAACATATCATATAGATATTGTGACCTTTTTACTAGTAAAATTCCCTTGATTTCTTTTATAAACTTTCTACTTTTTTTACATATCTTGCATACTTACAATTAAAAATCATAAACCAGATAGTTGCCAATAATTGGACCTGCTGATCAAAAGATAATAGGAATCACCTCTCTACAGACATTCCAATATTTAGTGTCATCCCAAAGAAATTTTAGACCCTGTTCCCTACTGCTCCTGACAGTTAAAATCATTAAGGTCTGGCTTTCTCCTTTTGAAAAAACCAAAAAATTCCTTACGGTAGTTTGCACATGGTACATTAAATTAAGCACAATATTTTTTGTGACTCTTGAGTGAATAGTTAAATGCTAGGTTCAGATTACATTAAAACAATAAGTTAATTCTTTTTTCTTGCTCACAAACTGTGCTGGAACCGCAGCTGCCCAAGCATATGATAAAGGGACTAACTGTTATTCTGAAAAGCATAATGGGGCCAACCCTCATACATAAACATAAAAGCATAGATTTCTCTGCGCTCTTATATAGCTGGAGCATTAGTATAATTTGGCGAGGTAATAATTATGGACTTGCAGAATTTACTAGAATTATAAATTTCCCTAATGGTATATTAGTGTTATCAACTAAATAGACATCAGCCATGGAAATATTAATTTGTGAAAGGACTACAAGTAAAATTACTTTTGATGAGGGATATGGCTTAAGAAATTTTTTGTCATAAAGAAGACGTTTACAGTTAAGATTCTACCAAAGCAACGCTTTTTAATTTGACCTTCTGAGAAGCTAATAGATGAGGTTCAATGCGGGGAAGATAAAGCTGGCTGATGGCTTTTAAACATAGATCTCTATAACCCCCACGTCATGAAAGCTATAAATAGTAATCACGATTTGTTAGTTTAATGTCTGTCCTCAAACACTAAGGATTTGGAAACACAACATGACTATAGTGTTATAAGGTTAGGTTATTTCACTAGGATGCAGCGTGCCAAAAAAAGTTTTGGAATTCAGAGTAGGATTCCTCAGTAATCTAATTTGAGCCACAAACAACAAGGCATTGCTAAACTTATTTTATGTGTATAGTTTGAGTTATGAGATGTTTTACTTGATTTTTTGTGAGGAAGGTGTCACAATTCTGATATGACTGGATGATAAGCCCTAAGTCAATACAGCAGAATGGATGGAATCTGCCAAGTTAATATGAGTATAATTAATCAAGTGCCTCGAAATGAGGCGATATTGGGTTGTTGGGAAATCGCCTTGAATTAGGTGATTGTGAAATTAACAAATGAAAAATTGGCAGAACCAGTGAGATATGGCGAAGTGAATTACTAAACCATGAAAGCGGTATAATTTGAAGTCACTACAATACAAGCGAGATGAGATGATCAGGGAGGTTAGGTTGTAAATAGTTTTGAGTGAGCAAAACAGAGAGGACACGCTGTGTTTATTATATTAAATAAAAGAAGTATAGTGGGAGCAAGAGCTCCATATTTATTAAGTAAGTTTATTTCTGTTGTTTCAAGGGTAACAATCCTCATATCATTGGTTCTATTGCTCAGTGGGTTGAACCCTGCACAAAATCGCTTATGGCATATCTCAACAATAACTCCAATTTTATAACTGAAGAGCTGATGGGCTCTTGAGTGAATCTGTACTATGACCTATTTGACTAACATTTCAGATAACTTATTGGCCATAGCCTCATCACAACCTGATACAACATGGGGCCCCTACATAGGTCTCATATTATTATTTTAGGGGAGAATTTCAATTTTAACGTTTAAATTAGCAAATTCAGAAAAGTTTTTTTTATCAGAAATTAAAAAGAATAAACAGACTGTTATTATCAGAATGCTAGGGTTTATAGATGGACATAGGTAAGGACTTATACTGAGAAACAATGGCAGGCCATGAGAACACTATTCTCAAATCCCTTTATTCTGCTTTCAAACGCTGCCTTCCAACTCTAAAATGTTTAAAAAGAATTTTATAATTGAAATCTAAATATTCAAATATTAGCCAATTTCACCACGTTATTCTTAAACTGGTTTAATAAATTATAAACGTTTGAATTTTAGTTTACATACTTTGGATTAATAAAAATCTGGTACTTATTTCCTTCTTTTTCCATTCGATGTTTTTACCGTTTGAAACTCATTCTGTTTATATTTTTATCTGGGTTGACCTAGGTATCAAGTATATATACATTTAGGAGGCTCCTAGCTGAGACACCTGTTTGAGGGGGAAATTATGCTTGTTGCGCTGATTATGATTCATCTATCACATATAAACAGAGATTCTTGAACTTTACACATAAGACTTAGC
>JAKSZP010010031.1:0-27208 GCA_022478985.1 Massospora cicadina | reverse complement strand
ATCTTAAAGAACTGGAAGGACTTCTGGCCTGATGAGCTCTTAATTTGCAGGCATACAACTTGAAATTATTCATTGACCTGAAGCAAAGCACCAGAATGCTGATTGTTTATCAAGATCACCTATGATTGCAGTTATGGCAGATATAAGTGATATCAGTTTCAATAAGATGCTTAGTGGCGGTTAAAAACTTTTCTTTCTCTTTGCAATCACTATTGCAACCTATTCAATTCAAGACTGAATCTATTTTGATAATCTCACAGAGGAGATTAGTCTGCGCCCATGTCAGGGAGCAGTTGGGCAAGCAAGGTAAGAGGAGCAGGTGGAAGGCCCGCGGCCTCCAACATTCAAAAACGCCCCGGAGAATCTGGCGGAATTGACAAAAATACTAAGAAACTGGCGGTCACTATTTCCCCAGAGATACTCGCATGGCAAGCACAATGCAACCAGTACATCAACACGCCACACTCCCAGCCACTTTCATCGGTGGAATTCAGAGTCCGCATGTTTCTGAACATCCAAAAAACGGCCTTATAAAAATTTTGTGAAGATGTACACACAATTTTCCCAACCGCGGTGTACGTTGCACCTCACTCCATGTCACGTGGTTGGCTGGACCTAGGTTTCAAAAGCAAAAGGCAGCAGATGAGGCTGCAGCAGTGCGCGTAGTGGTTGACCTCCCTGAAGGGCAACGGGTCGTCAAAACTAAATGCACCAGATGGACAAAATTGAACCAAATTTTCCTCACGTTTGACTTCTTGCCTACTACGGTAAATTGTGACAATTTGGAACAACACCTGAAAGATGGTCTCGCCATATACGGCGAAATACAATCTTTCAAAATGCAACGCTTCACGCTGATGCCACACCTGTGCACTGGCAAAGCCATCGCAGTGCTGACCCCAACTGAGGAGATTGCAAAGGACCTAACCCAGATCCCGCACTCCACTTTTATTGATATTGCAGGGCATACCACCCACCAATTCCAGATGACCGTGGACAGCGCGCCCCCCATTTGCACCCACTGTGACGCGTTTGGCCATAAGGCACACGCATGCCCCATCAAGGAGGGCGTCACATTCCAAGAGCACCCCTCGGCGGCCATGGCCAGCGGAGAGGCGCACTATGAACCAACTGCAAGCACCAAGGAGGCCTTCCCGTGGAAAGCACAAGGCTGCTACCTACTGGTAAAGCCTATCTCCCCACAAGAGTGGAAGAAGGTCAAGCAGGCCTGTAGGGCCGTGGCCAAAGAAGCAGCCAAAGCCACCACCGCTATCCCATATTCACAATGCCAGGAGGACATGGAGACTTTCGTGGCAGAAGCAACTTGGGAATCCATCAACCAATCAGATTGGGAAGCCCATGCCAAGTGGGCCACTCAATCTGAGGATCCGATGGGAGATTCAATCTCACCCAATCGTTGCACCCAAGCTCCAGTTGAAACTGACTTGGGACCCATCTCAACTGAAAAAAAAATTTTGACCCGCTCAACGGTGCACCAAACTCACCTGCACCGCAAAAAATTTGTCCGACGTTAGGAAAACAAAACGCGAAGACTAAAGCCAACGCGACTCTTTCCACAAAAATCAACAAAAACTCTGATAGTGTTGCTGCTAACACCTGCACTACTGTGAAGGCCCACGGGGAGCTAGAAGAGGATGGTGGGACCGGGTGCCCACCCCCTCACACCTAAGGTGTGATGGGGGAAACCTTCAACATAGGGACGTTGAATATCGCTGGACTCAAGGCCTCCCTGTCCCAGGCTAGGAAACTGAGTTTTTTACAACACAATTTACCCGTGGATATCCTGGCCATCCAGGAGTCCCACTGTCCACGAGGTTCTGAGGAAGCTTGGAAAACAATGCTCCTCCCATCCCTATCCTTTTAGTTGATGCACTGTGGGGTGCTAATTCAGAAAAATAATTTTTTCAAATTTTTATCTTCAGAAACATTCCTAAATGACTGAGTGCTTGTTGTCACCTTCTTGTGGGCCGACGTAGAACATGCAAGCATCAACATCTATGCCCCAAATGGTGTATGTGAGCGTCAGGAATTTTTCTCGCTGGTCAAATCCCTCCTGCTACCCCCAGACTCCTTCATAGTCAGTGACATGAACTGTTGGCTAAACACACCAACGGACCGGTGGCCTTCCTCACCCCATGCCCCCCAGGGTCATGTAGAACTATGCGTTCTAAAGGCCACCCTCAGGTTAATGGATGCGCTGCTGTGGCATGCCCCGCTGCTCAAAAACATGACATGGCCCCACATCCACAACGGCCAATTAAGGTCCATGACCCGCATCGACATTATTATAATGCCAGCGAAATTCCAACCCCACATCTCCCACTTCAAGACAACAATATTAGGATTCTCTGACCATCGACTGGTCTTGCTAACCTACCACCTACCTGTCACAGCTGCTAAGGCCCCACATTGGTAAAAAATCCGCCCCCCTGAGCTTGCATCACCAGGATTTTCCATGTGGGTAGAAGAGGCAACTATGGCAAAAAAGTTTGTTGCACCATTTTGCATGGACCCCATTTCCACATGGGCAACTTTCAAAAATGACACCATCCACCACTCTCGCCATCTCTCCTCCAGATGCTCACGAGCCACATCAGCGGTTATCTCGCGCGCTCTGACAGAATTGGCACACTTGGAGTACAACATCCCAGTTACAGGATACAGCTCTGCATGGGGACGGAAGTGAGTGGAGGCAGCTGCCCACCTCAATGCACTCGAAAGACAACACAAACATCAGGTTTGTGTTCAGTACAGGGCCACATGCATCACAAAAGGTGACAAGTGCACCGCACATTTCTTTAAAAAAAATTTTGCACTACGCCAGAGCGTGGCTTGCACACAGGTGTGAAGATCGGATAATTCCATTGTGGATACATTGGCCAAAGTGGCAATTGAAACGCAACAGTATTACTCCAAGTTGTACCAATCCAACCCAATTCAGCCAGCCAAAGTGGCAGAATTTCTCACCTGAGCCCACATCCACTCCATTTTCCGATACCCATAAATATTGAATTTGATTACTCCGAACAAATTATGGACAGCCATTTGCAGTGCACCAAACCAAAAATGCCCAGGCCTAGATGGTATTCCATATGAGTTCTACAAAAAATATTTCAAATATCTATCCCCACTGCTGCTTGCCTTCCTTAACCAAAGCCTGATGGAAATGCGCCTCCTACCAGGAGGACATGAGGCCTTCACTGTCACACTCTTCAAGAAAGGGGATAAGCTAGACTTAGCCAACTGGCGCCCCATTTCTCTAGCAAACACAGACACCAAAATTTTAACAAAAATCATGGCTAACCATTTAAGGACTGTAGCATCTGCCACCATCTCCCCAGAACAATTTGGTTTCATCCCCAGAAGGTCGATTTGGGATAACGTGCGCTCTGTGGCTAATGTATGTCAGTCCTTAGCCTCTGGGGCACTTGTACTCTTGGACCAACAAAAGGCCTATGATAGAGTAAACTGGGAATACCTCAGGGCCTGCCTCCATCAATTCCGCCTACCCCCTCGCTTCATCAACTGGGTAATGCTGCTCACGGAATCTGCAACAATGGCAGTGCGTGGCCCTGGCTTCCTAACGGAAGTAGTACGCCCTCAAAGGGGCTTGCGAAAAGGGGACCCCCTCAGCCCACTCTTATACAACTTCAGCCTTGACCCACTACTGCGAAATGTGAATGCCCAACTCACTGGGGTCCACATGCCAGGCAAAGCCCCAGTCAAGATAATGGCATTCGCAGATGATTGTGTGGTGGGGGTGTCTAATCATAAAGATGCACGCGCGCTTGAAGCTCTCATACAGGAGTATTCCCGGGTAAGCAACGCGGCACTGAACGCTTCCAAAACTGAAATCATCCTCCTTGGTCGGTTTCAGAACTGCTGGACCCCAGCAATTAGTTCCCAACCCAGCCCATCTGCTCGCCCACGTCCTCGCCCTACTAATTCAAAACACACTGCCCCACTGGTGCTCCCCTTCGTGCCATGTCCTACCATAGGACCAGTACGCCATCTGGGCGTGTGGATGGAGGCAGGCGGATACGCGTCAGCAGTAATGGAGTGCCATATTCTGGATAACGTGACAAAGCGAATCGCCTCTCTCAGAGCCCACCCTACTTCCCTTACTGGCAGGATTGTTTTAGCCAACTCCATGCTCCTCTCCAAAGTTTGGTTTGGAGCCCACGCCATCCCCTTCTCCCCAAGCTTCTACAAATCCTTGTACGCCTTGCTGCAAGGATGGCTTTGGTCGGGCCGCCTTCCACCAGTGCGGCTAGAGGTCATGTTTGGCCCTCATCATCAAGGTGGCATGGGCCTGCTTGACTTCAAAGCCCATGCTGCCAAGATCCTGGGTACCTGGATTGCGGCCGTCACCGCTCCTACACTCCCATCCCAACACTGGTCCCACGCGGCCTGCTCCAACTTCTCCCGCGCCTTGGGACTCAACAATCCATCGAACCCCCACTCCCTGATGAAATACCTCGCTTCACATACATCGGCCACAGGTCCTCACGGGACTAAAACCCACTACAAATGAATCCTCCTCTCCATGCGGAGCGCTGAGTGGAGAATTCGTATTAGCGGACATACAACCCAAAGAGGCCGCCCCTCTCCTCAGTTCACACAAGAGGTACAAGGGCTACCCATCCATGATGGCGTAATCCCCATTTGACCGCATGTCCTATCCAGGGTGGACTACCTGGACATGATGGACATCCCTTACTCCATTGAGACCCAAAAAAATATCTGGAAATATGTACACCATCCTCCGTTGCAACCTCAAGTCTGCTCCCATGTGTGCCGCTGCCTGAGGCGGGTGTATCGTACAGCTGAGCGCTCTAACGCTTTACACTCATCCTGTGTCGTGTGTGGCCAGTATGGAACGCTGTTTCACCGCCTGGAGAAGTGCCCTACCTCTAAAGTGATATGGCGCGAAGTTCAACGTCTTCTGGGCCAGGATCAAACGCATCCCTTCAGTCTGTCAAGAGATATGTTCGCTCTATCAATGGCCTCCCCCCTTCTGCCCTCCCTTCGTGCTTTCGTGGTTGCAATCGCCATGTGGACCATCCACACGATTGTCTTAGATGCCATAGCAGGCTCCACCCCCACCCTCCCAGAAGCGGTCCACAGATTCTGGTCCCATTTGGTGGACCACTTTCAAGCGTGGATGTTTGGATACCTCCCACCGCGTCGCCAACAGCTGGTCTCTTCCTGGTTCCCAGTCTGGTTCATCAAATCAGACCCCTTCCTCCACACGTGCTCAATTGTGGCTATGGCCCCTTCACACGTTTCCTCCCCCTCCCCATAAGTGGCGTTCCCGCTGGCAACAAGAGATAGCATCGCTTCTCTGGGGTGCCTCCCCTGGTACTAAGTTTTGTCTCTTCTGAGTCATATTCGGAAGTGTCCATCCCATTGTCAGCCTTCCCCGCAATAAATTTAAAAATTTAAAGATGCTTAGTGGCAAGTACAATGATGAACCGCCCCCAGTCATCAAGGTATCGGGCGGAATAAGGGCTAATATGTTCCAAAAAAATGGGGAATTATATAAGCAGATAGGGGACACTACCATTAATATTCCAGGGCCTTCCGCCTGGCCAACTATTATTATGAGTGCACACTGAACGGTTGGACATGGTGGAGTGCGCAAGACCATGGAATTATTGCGGCCTCAGTATTACTGGGAAAGCATGAGCTTCAATGTACTCGATACTATCTCCTCCTGTCACAATGCCAAGTGGAAAAGCCATTCCGCCAGAAGATTTCATACCAGCTATTGAAGCTACACTTTGCTTTGCACACTGTTCCAATTGATGTTGTGGGTCCCTTGCCAACAGGGGCAAACCAGTCCAAATACATCCTGGTAGCAATTGACCACTTGATCAGGTGGGTTGAGGCGCGACCAATATGTGATTTGGGGGCACTAACGGTGGCCATGTTTGTTATGGAGTTTATAATTCAGCGACATGGTTGTCCCCAATTCATCCTTACTGACAATGGGATGAACTTCAATTCACACATTCTACCTAATCTTAACGAGATGATGGCCATTCATGGGTTTCTAACAACTCCATATCACCCCATGTCCAACGGAATGGTTGAATGGGTTAATGGGACCCTGGTGAACGTACTTTGGAAGTTGGTTACTGACAGGCCCTCTGATTGGGGTACCCTCCTTTCTACCGCAGTGTTCGCCTACAACATTAGCTACCATTCTGCCATGGGGAAAAGCCCATTCCAATTGATTTATGTATGTCACCCCGCTCTGCCCGCCCTCCTATATGCCTGTGTAGAGGACGTGGGCGGAATGGATCTGCAACACTATTTGACCGTTCTATCAAATATGCTGATCAAATTACAAACCAAAGCATATTTATTCAGCTTAGCCAAGAGAATCAAAGGCCAGGCTGCCAATCAGGTATGGCGGAGTGGCCTAGCACAGTTCAAGGATAGAGACCTGATCCTATTCCATGATCAACATGGGTTTGGTTGGAAACACAAGCTGGACAATATCTGGATCAGACCATTTGAAGTCATTGAGAAGACAAGTATAGATGCATATACTATCAGGACCCCGCTAGCAGTCAGATCATCAACCAAGTGCATGCGAAGTTCCTCAGGGCATATAAGCAATAGGAGCCTTAATCTCAAGTCAAGGAGGGGGTTATGTTGCAATTCTGATATGACTGGATGATAAGCCCTAGGTTGTTAGGGCGGAACAGATGGATCCGCCGAGATTGATATGAGTAATGTTAATTCAAGAGCCTCAAAATTAGGCGATATTGGGTTTTTGAAAAATCTCCTCAAATTAGGCATCATGAGATTAACGAATGAAGAATTGGCATAATCAATGAGATACGGCGAATTGAGTTACTAAGCCATGAATAAAGTGGTATCATCCAAAGTTGCTACAATATAAGCGGGATGAGATGATCAATGAAGTTAGCTTGTTATGTAGTTATGAGTTAGCCAAACAGCGAGAATCAGCTGTATTAAAATATATTAAATAAAGAAGAGTTGTGGGAGCGAGTGCTCCATATTTATTTTAAGTTTATTCTTTTATTTCAAGGACAACAATCATCACATCATTGGTCCTAATTGCTCAGTGGGTTGAACCCTGTGCCAAAACCCTTCGGTGTATTTCTCACATACTGCCAATTTTATAACAGCAGCCACGCAGAAACCTGGTCCCAAAGAGGATAGGACCTTACCTCTTTGTCAAAAAGGTGGGTCATGCCCCAAACCAGTTATAATCTCCTCTTATTGTTTCAGATCTTTGCGGTGTTCCATAATAGCAAGTTTTCCTTGTTTGAGGGTCCTCCACCTGAGACTCCAGAGGCATACCTTGTGGAAGAGCCCCCAGAGTGGAAAGTAGAGGATGTGGTGGCCTCCCATCGCATGAAAAGGATACTGGAGCACCTAGTGTCGTGGAAAGAGTTTAATGCAGCATAGAACAGCTAAGTCCCAATACTTGACTGTGTTCATGCCCAGGACCTCCTTGATTCATTCCACTTGCGTTTCCTTATGCAGCAGGACCCAAGAACAAACCAACTGTCACCGTCATGAATCTGGCCCCTTCCCACAAGAACTTCTCCCTGTCTAAAGCCCCTGGAGATTGGGTGGAGCCCCAACAGAAAGGGAGGGTAATGTCATGGTTAGATAACATAATTGAGAGGACAGATTATAAAGTATAAGGCTGAGCGTGAGGATGCCAAAAAGACAAAGTTGGCAGGCCTGCCTAGCTCAAATCATCCCTGGACCAACGCTGGGTAAAGGCAATATATACCCAAGTTGGTCCTAGGAGTGAGCGTGATGGTCAGATGAGCGTTAAATCTGCAGCGTTAAAATGCACCAATTATTTGGATAACTATGACGGAACTTTGCAGGTAAATGGAGCACGAAATTTTGAGACCTGTTTGATTTACAGTACTACCAAAATCTGAGAAGATTCAGCTGCAATCAATTACTAAAGTTTGGGACTACTCAAGCTACAGTACAATGGCTGATGGTAAAATCCATTTATTGGTCATTTTTCACAGTGTTTCACCTGATAAATGATGATTTTCCCAAGTGTTTAATAATTATTTCTCAAAAACAACCTTCTTTTTTGGTCTTCTTATTTATAATAATTTACCCATTCGTTTTTTAACTATGTGCACCTGTTTTGTACTCTTGATTGACTTCTCAAAGGTCGCAAATAACGAATTTTGTTCAACCTTGGCCCTGGGACCCTTGGCACCATCCACCTTTCTGGTGCCGTGTTTCCCCTCTTACTAGCAGGTTGTTCCCAGGTTGTGTGGTGGGGTCTTCACTACCACCTCACTGGTAACATGAGCAGTAAAGACATGCATCTGATATTTAACTTTAGGTCAGACAGAATATTGAGTCACTCTTGGTTCATATTTCTAGCCTTGAAGAACAGTGGAGACAATGTTTTTCACAATTTGAGGAACTCTTACAACATGCCCATCCTGGAGCACAAGTCCCTGCTGTCCTTAAAGGGCCCATGGCTACCAAAGTTCTCCCAGACCAAGGGGATCCGCTGGTTAAAGTGGCATCAATGGGATAGTAAACCTTTGAGGCCCTTGGGATTAACTGGCTCCCCTGGATCTCCAAGGTATATCATCCCCCCAGGTCACTGGGGCCACCTAGTAATGACGGCCCTCCTTGGCCCTTTGGAATGAAAGGACCTCCCAGTTGCTGTGGGGAAGCTGGGCCTCTTGTTCCCCTTGTACTCCTGGACTTAATGTGACTTAACCAAAAGATGACGCTTCTCAATTGCAATTGAATAATATCTTAAACTAAGTCAACCAACTTAAGTCCCAGGTTGCAGCTATTGCTCACAGCTTTGGTTTAGATCTAAAAGCTGAACACTTGACCCCAATTATACCTATAAAGCCTAAACTGATGTGCTCATGAATGTCTTTAGTTCTCCCAATTTATTGGTGTTTAACTAGCCCACATCTTATAACAGGCTCATTCAATTCATCAGTCACTTCAAGGCCATAAATGCATAACAGATCTCCATTTATACCACCATGGAAGCCCAGAAAAAAGTGCTAAAAGGGTTTAAGCAGCAAATTACCTAAAAGGTCACTGCTACCACAGTAATGACTCAATATACAGATCTATAGAATGAATTCAATGATATGAGAGCTCAGCTTGATCAATGCGACCCATCAAATATAACAGTACTGAGTCCTCAATTTTCAGCTCCGTTTGCACCAACTGGGATCAACGTTTTATCCGTACCAGTTTCTACTAAATTTAGTCTTTATTTAAGGAAAAGTACTTTTTCTGTGAAGAAAGTATCACTTCGTTATATTACATCTACAAAAGCGCCGTGGAAGAGGCTTCTGACTAACAGAAAGTTATATATTTATCAAATTGCTTGAGCTGAATCACCCAAGAAAAACTGAATTCTTACCTGAAGAATAGTAAAACCTGGAGCCAACACGAGACCATCTTATTATAAGAATTTGGAAGAAATCAGACCTTGTCCTCACAAAAGCAAGCCTTTATGGGTTTTCACAACAGATGAGGAATCACCAACCAAGTTTGCCAATTTTTTCTATGAGACACAGAGCTTAATTTCCTGTTATCATATTTCTCTAGATGGCGCCACTGCTGCTTCCATCTCCACTTTGACGCCTTACTCCAACTTGCAGTTACATATTGGTGCTGTTAAGAGACACTTCACAAGCATCCTAAACATCAAAAAAGTTCTCATCAAAATCCCCACCAGTCTACTTTGGTGTAAGTCTAGAGACTTAACTTCTTGGGTTGAACGGAGACAAGTTTCCTAATAGAAGAAAGAAGGGACCTAATGCACCTATGACCTTTGATTTAATTGAGAGACTTAGCCCATGTTGTTAATGAACATTGGGTAACATCATTAGCTCTAAAGAATCCCTCCACAGCACCCTCATTGTCTATTTTGTTCACTTTCCAACAAGATAAAGGGGGTCTGTAGAGAGATAATCCTATCTGTAGGCCACCAGCAGCACTCCAACCCGCTCCTGTCTTCCACTCTGCCATCCACTTTTTCTTTGAAAATTAAGAAACTTGACCTTAAAACTCAGGAAATGATTCCTGAGTCATAAAAACTGGTCTGGAACACAAAACCTGAAATTCTGGGCTCTGGAGTGCCAATCCAAGTCAACAATCCATTCCTGAAAAATTTTAAAATTTAGGTATTAATTTTTGTTAAAATTGACTCCAGCAGAATCAAATTCCACAGACCCTCTTATCCAAGCAGATTCGCTCATGTTTGGATCAGTGAGGGCCCCCCATTACGGATCATGGATAATTGTTGCCAGAGCCTCTATGACCTAATGCATAAGCAAGCACGCTACTCCTCAAGCCCTAGTTGTTTACCTGCGAATAGTTGGCCTTTACTGCCTAAGATAAATAATGACTCCCTCTCCCTGTTACCTAGCATTTAAAACAGCTGTCTCTGGACGGGGCAGTTGTCAGTTCATTTTTATCTTTATTATTAAATAACTGATTGCTTTTACTAAAATCTAATTTCTTGGATTCTGCCTTCTTTTCAAGATATTTTCTTTTAACCCAACAAAGTATGCCACAATTTGAGTTTTAGGACTTGTGGTCATCAAGTGAGCCCTCCAAGCCTTCAATCAAGTGGCTCACCAAATAATGATCATGATGCTCAAAGGATATGACATGGGCATGCTACGTTAATCCGCCGCTCCCAAAGAGCAATAAGATCTGCCAAAATCTTTGCAACACCCTGCTCCTCCTTTGGCACATGATGGAAAATCTACAGGTCCGCCTCCTTCTGCTCAAGATAATCAGAGAATCCGGACTAATTTCCCCACAGATCTATCAGTAGTTTGGTGCAATCTGGATGAAATGAGGCCTTCTTTTCTAATCATGAACCTCCATTTGGGGCTGAAGAACAAACATCCTCACAACTGTGAGGCGGTAGCCAAACACCAGTTATCCAGGCCATCTTGCCACGGGCTGATCTGGCCCAGATCACTTTATAAAATTGATCCACTGCTTTAATGACGTTCCCAACCCCTTGACTCATCATAAAAACCTTCAACAGGCGTAAGGCGAAGCCCAAGGACTCCTGACATTCAATTAATTGATTCTATTTAATTTACTTTGCAAACCCATTCAGCATTTCAGAAAATCTAAAAATTTTAATGATTTTCAGGAAATTTATTATGATGAAATCATACCAGAGAATTTGGATTAAGAGCACAAAGGTCACCAACAGTCAACCTGGGTGGATTGGTAATTCTACTTGCCTCTCAAACCCTTGGGAGATGCCCCTGCAAGACCCGCAATTGCCCTCATTGAAGCGATTAGGTTTGCCATGGGGCCTTTGGTATGTTCTTGAATTTTAATTTCTTTCAAAAAATTCATAAGCGTCTCTCCTGCAAATAATAAGATCTGTTTTGCCACTGGCATTCTGGGGTTTACACGGGGTTGTTACACACCCAGTTGGAAGCTCAGTTATACTTTAATCAGCAGGTTCCATGACATTCAGAAGGCCTTAAACACAGATTCTATGTAACTGACGCCCCATGATAAACTTTTTGAGAAGAAGGGGCTAATAAGGAGAATATACAATGCACGTACTATGGAAGACGTTGGCATACAGCTGAATAATGCTACAAGAGAATTGATGATGAGGATGGAAAATCTTGCAACATTATGGTAGAGGCCTTTTCAATTTGACAACCACATTATGCATAACCATCTAATTTTCAGGCTATTATTACTGATTCCCCTTCTACTAGCGATACCATTGATTTGTCTACTAAAAATAAAGACAGTGATTTTGATTACTATTACTCCTCAGTATCCCTCCAGCTTCTTTCTTTACCCTAAAACTGCAATTTGAGGACTCAGTCACCAAAGTGGGAATTCTAGTGTACATTCTAAAATTTAATCCATCATTGACACTGGATCTCCAGTTAAATCTTCCAAACTGGCTAGTAAAATTAAAGTTGCGTCCAGCCTCCAACATAATGTTGAGTATGGAACTGCAGGTTACCACTGCACTAGGTCACTTGGGGATTATTGTTTTTTACCTATATAGTCTGAGAAAGCTTGTTATATACATTTTTGCCATGATTATTGAGAATCAAAACTACAACTTATTACTATGTAGGCAATTTCTACGTGAACAATCAGGGATGCTAACCTATATGAGTCCTATTTATCTATATTTGTTTATTGGGTACCTCTTATCTTTCAAACGCCTGTAACTAAGAAGGACAATCCTAAGAATAGATTATTTCTTATAGAATACAACTGAACTTTATACCAAATAAAATATCATGTAGTCAGACCTCATGTAAAAATTCATCTTCAGTCTTCTGTGCTTGGGTGATATGCCTTTATACACTCCATATTAGGTTTTAATCCCATATTAGTATCAAGATATAGTAGATACTCACATTCAAGTACACCTTCCCCTTTGTATATACTAGAGGTTTGCGGGGTTGATAATTTCATCCTTCAAGAAGATAATGCCCTGCCCCAGCATCCTTAATCTGGCCTATTTAGGTACCATCTCAGTTTTGCTAGGTAATTTAACTTCAACCTCTTGTGTCATAGAGAATAGGACCTTAAAGTTTATGTTCACCTGAGTTCTGTTGATGAATCACAAAGTGTACATAAATTTGGTACTCTTTAAGTTTTTTATCTCAAGTATTTTCTACTATAGCCACCATTGAACATAATATCAGCTCAGACCTCACCAAAGCTCAATGAAAGGCTTCTGAGTGACTCACAACTAAATATTTCAATATCTTTTATTCTTGCCCTTACAATTTTGGGAAAAAAACCAGAGTGATTCATCATGTAGATCCCAAAGATGATTTGCCCATATGAAACAAGCCTTATCAAATTCCAAAGTGGAGGAAGCACAAGTAACTTTCAAGTTATAACAACTTTTGAAGGCCAGGCTATAAGAACCTTTGCAAAGTCCTTGGGATTCGCCTCTACTGTTAGTGAAGAAGAAGTACAAATCCCATCATGTGGTGATGGATTATTGCAAACTAAACTCAACCAATTAAAAGGGCAGCTATCCCTTACCTAGGATTGACAATTCCCTTCAGATGCTGGCTGTCTTGCAGTTCTTGTCTGCTATGAATTTAGCCAGCGGGTACCAGCGAATAGAACTTGCCCAAGAAGGCCAAGAGAAATATTCTCTAATTGCTAAAGTGGGTCTGTTCAAGCTGATTCAAATGCTGCAGGGCTATGCAACGCCCCTGCTGCATTCCAATAAGTCATGGACGGCGTTTTTTAGCACTAGTGGTGCCTTCCTAAAAGGGGGAGCCGTCACGCATCTTTATTTGCAAATGAGCCAAACAAAGGGATTATTAGAAATAAAAAAATGTCATGGACGGCGTTTTAGATTACCTGGAAATTTCATGATCCTTAGTGTATTTAGATAATACTAATTTCTTTTCACAAATTGATTGGATCCCATCTCAATCAATTACGTCAAGTATTCAATTGATTATAATCAGAATCTTTAAAATTGAAACCATCGAAGTGCACCTTTTTCCAGTACAAATTAGAGTTTTTAAACATAAAGTAACCAATAAAAGTTTCCAACTACTGCCAAATAAAGTTTTGGCCATACACAGGATGTCCCCTACAAGGAGTCTAAGGGACATTTAGGACTTTCTGGGGACGTTGGGCCATTACTACAAATACCCCCAGTTTTCTGAGCTTGCAGAGCCCCTGGTCTACCTATTACAAATAAACGCGCTTTGACACTTTAAAGTATCACAACAATAGTTTTTGATGCCTTATAACTGGAATTAAACAAATCCTGTTCAAGTACATCCCAAATTTGTTAAACCTTTTCTGCCGCTTACTGATGCCAGCAATGTTGCTTTTGTTGACTTTCTGGAGCAACATGACAACAACCAGATAGATCGTCCAATAGCATACTTTAGCAATATTCTAAAGCCAAGCAAAACTATAGCATTACCAAGCGCAAGTGTTTAGTGGTAATTCTAGCCTTTAAGAATTTCTGTCCCTTCCTTTATGGAACGCACTTTACTGTTATAACCAATCAGGCCTCCCTTCACTGATTACAACAGAAGTGTGGTCTTTATGGCCGTTTAGCCCAGTGTATTTTACAATTATAAAACTATAATATTTGAAAGTTTGTTAAGCCGGCGAATACCCCAAAACGCTGATGGTCTCTCAAGATTTCCAGTCCTGACAGTTCTATCTTCCAAGGAGGACAACTTATATAATATCCTATGTCATTCCACCTTTGTGGTCACTAGAAACTCCTAAAATCAGAGTAAGCTCAAACGGTGATCAGCTATTACTCAACTAACTGATGTCATGCTCCATAATTCAGTCAAGAAAAGTGGCTCCTTTATGTCTGCCCCTCTTATTGGACTGAGATTTTTATGGAAGGAAATACTGTTACTGGACGTGATGCGGTGCAAAAAACTCATCAATGAATGAAATCTCGATATTTCTGGGTTGTAATGTTTAACTCAATCCAAGATGTTTTAGAAGCCTTTATCACTTGTCACCAGCATGACTGTCTCAACTCAGGTTTCATCATCAAGTAGTTGCTCCTTCAGCCCCATTTTACATGATAAACTTTGACGTCATAGGTCCTCTACCTACAGGAGTCAAAGGGCACCAATATATTTTTTGGGCCATGGATCACCTTACCAGATGAATTGAAGCAATAAATGTTCCTACAGCCACTGCTCAAGCAACTGCTTTATTCTATACTGGCAACTCTTTGTACAACATGGTAGTCCAAGGGTGCTTATATTCAACAATGGCTTAAATTTCACCTCATATGGGATTTGATAATTAACAACACTATTTGACACTTTCAGTTTTTGAAGCACCCTATAACCCCTTTATCAATGGTGCTATAGAAAGGGCTAATTGCACTTTTATCTTAATTATGAGAAAGATGGCTACAACTGACCTCTACAATAAGATCACTTTCTCCTGAGTACTCTACTTTACTATTGGGTCAGCTAGTAAAGGATGATAAAGAGTTCCTTTTTAAGGTGCTTTACAGCAGGGAACCACGCTCACCAACAAATTAAACCCTGCTGATGATGACAACTCCTAAATTCCAAAATCACTATACAATCCTTAATGAATAAGATTATCTGAAGGTAGTCCCTGGCCATGGATGCTTTGGTGTATACCACGACCAAGAATATGGGACAAAACAATTTATGATATTCCTCTTTGACGGTGTACCAACCTGGGGACATAGTAATGTTCTATCACCATTGCCTCAGAGGAAGAACCAGCAAGCTCGCAATGTCTTGATCTGGTATATATAAAGACCTACATAAATATGGGGCAGAATATTCTTTTTTCAGCGCTGATAAAGGTAAGGTCATCAACTGAGTACATGGGCGATTTATAAGAACTTTTGTACCCCTATGACAGGAGCTTAAGGGGCATTTCAGGACTTGCACCACAGATGAAGACAATTTTAATAAGGTCGAACTCAAATCTTCTTCACCTACTAATGGTTTGATCATGCACTATTTTAAAAAAGGCATCGGTCCATGAATTTTTCAATGGAAGGAGAAGAGATCTGGATTCAATTAAAGACAAGGTGAAAAAAGAAATCACCTTATTATTCTGGAAGACTACCATGACACGAAGGAAGCTGTCTCATCATGAGCCTCAGTAATAGGAAACTGAGCGCAGGAGGTCACAGAATGAAAAGCGCCAAAAATAGGTGCCAGAATAAGCAAAAGTGGCCAACCAAGAGGAAGGAACATCCAAGGTTGTCTCGTTATTGTTTGAAATATATTATTAAGCAAAACGCATACCAAACTGACCAAACAATCAGGGACAAGAGTCACTGAGAGTTGTAATAGGTTGCATAAGAACTGCAGCGGAAAGCAACGAAATACAACGTGGAAGGGTCAGCAGAATAGATCACACTGTAGGGGCTGTTTTGCACCAAAGAGGAGGGTCGGCCCATAGCTGAAAATGGAGCCTGCTATTGTGGGAGGTTTCAACCAGTGTTATCTAATAAAATCAACAGAAAAGTATGGGAAACTTCAGCGAATATTCCTAAAATTTATTAAAGTTTAACTGCTTTTTTGAGAAGAACAAATCAATTTCTCAGTTTGGACATGAAATTTAAAGGGAAGATTTGTGATAGTTTCAAAATGATTAATGGAACCCAATCCAAGCTGTAAAATTTTCACCTTTTACCAAAATCAAAATTCTACAAATTTGGCCAAAATCTGTAACTTTATATCAAATGCTTTTCCGCATTTTATGTTCAATTTTTGCCTGATTTTCTGCCTCTGGAGTGCCATTTCCATCTTCCTAACTGGCAAAGCCAGAACCTTTTTGCAGTCAATGACCTTAGTGAGGTCATTAGTATCTCTTTTAGGGTTCTGGCCTTGACTCCAAGGGCATAAAGTTTAGCTTTGGAGTGGCGTTCTACACCCAGGAAAAATGTCACTAACTGTGACATCACCCTCCACTATTGGATGGCGTTTCATGCTGCCTGAGGGACATTTCCCAAAGCAAAGTTCTTGCGAGGGGTAGACAGCTTAATGGCGGCCAAGGAGGTTTGGGTGGCAGGGCTTACAACGTTGGGGAAACCTAGCATGTAAATTACAGATTAGGTCCTGAGCTTTGACACATCCTCAATGGAATACCCAGCTATTCTCAGTCTCATCATAACCTTTTCAAGACATCAAATACTGTAGGCGACATCAGGATAGGCGGTAAGAAATAATGGCATCAATCTCATATTAGGGTTCGCCATCTACTATGACAGGCTCAGGGTGAGGAGGCATGGGATCATCAAAGGGGGTCAGGAGGCACTCATGAAAGGTGCTGAACACTTTGATGAAAGGAGGTAGATCAACTTTGTAAGTTGACGGACTAACCTTCTTGATTATCTTAAAGGGTCCAACACACTTGGGGCCCAACTTGCGGAAGGGCTGCTTCAGGTGGAGGTTATTTGCATTGACCATAACCAAGTCGCCTGTCTTGTACTCAGGGCCTTCTTGGCGCTTTCAGTCAGCATAAGTTTTGTAGATCCTAACAGCATCAATAAGATAATCCTTCACTGCCTGGTGTATGTCTCTGAGCTCTTTGGCGCGCTCATTGGTAGAAAAAACTGTGGACTTAATCAGCGGACTCAGGTTAAGGCTGGGGTTGTACCCATAGTTTGCAAAAAAGGGGGGATGTTCCTGTAGAGATATTAGTAAGGTTAATATAGGCGCATTTTTCAAGATGAAGGTGAGAGGACCAATTTTTCTGGTTAGAGTTGGGATAACTAAGCAATAATTTCTTCAAGCCTTAGTTCCCCTCTCTACCTGCCCATCCAACTGAGGGTAGAAGGCTTTGGAGCGGCAGGGACGGATGCTTAAGATGAACAGTAAGGCATCTTAGAACTTGGCAGTAGATTGCGGACCTTGATAGCTGATAATCACTTTGGGGAGGCCGTGTAGGAAAAAGACTTTGTCCACAAAGAGGTGGGTTGTCTAAACGGAGGTAATTGTGGTATTGCAAGGGACGAAATGGGCCATTGTGGTATAGAGGTCCATTAAAACCATTAATGCATCATAACTCTGGGACAAGGGAGTTCCATGATAAAATCAATGGACACTGAAATCCAAGAAACCTCTGCAGCTTGGATGAGGAAAACAGCACAGCGCTCTTCAGGTGACTAGGTTTCGACCAGTTACACATCAAGAAGGATTTTGTTAATTTAGACACATCTGTGGCAATATCATTCCAACTGTAGGAGCGGTGATCAGCTTAAGCGTCTTGTCCATGCCAGGGTGGCCAATAGTTAGAGGGTCATGAGCTTCGCGAATCACCTCTTCTCTCAGTGATCCAGGCGGTACCCACCACTTGCCTTGATGGAGGATGACCCCATCTGCAACTGGTAACCTTTGTCTAGGGGTTCGCCATTCCTATGGCAGGCCTGCTTAATCTTATCATAGTCATATGACAGGGGTTAGTACCTAACGTGGGCAGGGTTGCCATTTTCCCCTTTCAAAGGTTCCATCATACGCAGAGCGGGGAGATTGGCCAGTGGGATCTCCTTCACCTGTTCCTGTTTATCAACACCTGGATATTATGGGCGTCACCTTGTGCCAGGTCAGGGTTAAAGTTAGAGTTCCAGGATAGGGCATCTGGTAACAGGTTTTAGATACCCTTAATGAAATCATATTAAAAAAACAGAACACTGATGGTATTTTCAACCACCAGGACTGGTGAGGGGACAGCTTCTGGGGGTTGCAGTAGTACAGAAACGCCTTGTGGTCATTGCGTACAGTAAAGGGCCACTTAAAACTATGCAAATGGTGGCACCAATACTGTACTGCATCAATAACAGCAAGTAGTTCCTTTTTATAAATAGCATAGTCAAGCCGCACAATGGTCATCTTCATGAAAAAGAAAAACAGGTCGTTCCACTCCGTCCTCCCCTTCCTGCAACAGAGACGCTCCCATTGCAAAGTTTGAAGCGTCAACAGCGACAATAATGGGCAGCTGGGGTCTGCATGTGCTAGCACCGAGCTGGACAACAGTATGGACTTGAAGGCGTGGAACGCGGCGTTGCATTCCATGGTACAGCTGAAAACTTCTTCCCAAATGTTGTGTAGATAGGGGCGGCAACTTCTGAGAGCTGGGGTGAACTTCTTGAGGAAATTACACGTATAAAGAAACTGCATAACTCTGAGAAATGAGGGAGTAGCCCAATCGCAGATGGCTGCTTCCTTATCTGGGTAAATCATGTGTCCAAAGAAGAATATTATGTTTCCTAAGAACTCAATCTTGGGCTAGAAGAACTCGCGCTTGCTAGCTTTAATAGTAAGGATTTCCTGTGCAAGTCGCTTTATGACCAATACAAGGTGGTGGACATGAGATTATGCATCCAGGGCGAAGACCAGTATGTCATCCATGTATGTTTTTGCGCATATTATCATAAGGTCTCATAAGTCAGCATCAATGAGCTTTTGAAAGCAAAGAAAGCGTTCTTCAAACCACATGGCATGAAACTGAAGTGATAGGTGCCTTTATGAGTACAAAAGACGGTCAACCACTCCTGGTCTTCTTTAGTATGGATTTGGTTGAAGTCGTTAAGGCAATCCAACTTTCTGAACACCCTAGCCTTCTTCATATAGCGGGCAATCTGCTTCTCCAGAGAGAGCGGATGGAGTCAGGTACTGTCACGTTGTTCAGATTGCCAATATCAACCCAGTGATGGAGGGAGACATCAGACTTCTCTACAAACAGAAGGGGGGAGCAGACCGCAAAGATCTCTTGAAGATTTGACCCTTGGAGAGCATGTCATCAACTAAAAGTCCAAGGCCGCCTCTTCCCTCAAGGACAAGGGGTAAATGGGAGAGGATATCTTGATGAGGTCAACGGTCAACTTGAACTCAAAGTCAAACCTGGTGTGCTCAGGTAGTGGGCGGATCTTAGAGGGATCAAACATATCCGCATATTTGTATATGCATTCAGGCAGGAAAAGTGCCAGGATCAGGGTGGCAGTCAATTGAATAGAGGCTAGGTCTACCATAGGAGAGTAGTCCAACTTTTTAAGACCGCTATTGCGCTTTCATTAAGACAAGGAATGGTAACCGTGACTCCTCCAAGGAACTTCACATGCATAGTAGAGTCCATGAGTTTGGTGAAGATGTCAAATTGTCGCCACCAGCCAACACCCAGAATAATAGGGTACAGGAGGTTTTTAATCGAGGTGAAGCTCTCTGCAAAGTACCTATCGCCTGTAAAAAAGGAAATACTGTTAATACACGGTAGCTTGTAATTGATTGATACGCCCCACCTTTCATAAAATGACCAACACCCAAGGGAAGATCCAGAGCCTCTGCCAGCTCTTGAGAGATGAAGTTTTTAGTAGCGCCAGTTTCCACAAAAGTGAGCTCTTGAAAATCCATCCCTGCATAGGAGAAGGTAGCCATGAATCTGAAGTACGCAGAGGAGGTTTTACTTTCTATGGAGCCAAGGGAGGATAGGATGGCTCCAAGCCCAGAGGGTAGAGTGTAGGTGAGAGTATCCCCTGAGGATTCAACAGCTTATGACTTCACATTTCCAGTGAGCTGGCCATGGGATTTTAATGGAATAAGTTAGCTTAGCTCTATGTTTGTTGCTATGGAGTTCCTTATCGCAAGAAACCACTAGTAAGGATAAACAAGCTTTTGGAGTTAGCAGTCAAGGCGAGTTCCTCTTCAATCATCTTTTCATGGATATCTAACCGTTTCTAAATAGGTTGCGCCAAGAAAGGTGACTCAGGAGTAACAGGGAAGAGTTGTTCAACTGGTGCCAACTGGGACATGTTGGACAAGAGGCACAAGTACTAAAATGGCAACAAAGTATCCATGGCTAGAGGAAAGTAAATGCTTGAATCAAACAGGTTAGAATTACTAACCCCCTCTACTTTTGAGGACAAAAACGAGGGGTACTCTGTGGATCTCAGCGGTGCAGGGCCAGTAGTGATGAGACCAACACCTTTGACAAGGGTTTCAGTCTTACCTTCCAGCGAGCTCACTTCTGGTTCTAAATGGTGTTGGGATAGTACAGAGGGGGAATATTCTATGGTCAGTTTGGGGGTTTATGAAAACTAGATCCTCAGATGGATATGTTGCAATGGGATCTGAACTTGACTGGCGTCAGGAGTATCACGATAGGTGCTCTGAGAATGCATGAAAGAGATTGAGCTGTCAAGTTCTAAGATCAGAATTTCTGCGGTACAGTTAGGCTTGGCAGCACAGATGCTGTTGGAAAACATGGACGCAAGGATGGAGCACGTTCTAAATAAGGATGGATGAGGTTTCAGGACATGGATGAGCAACTTCCAACCCATGCCCATAATTAAACAGGATCCCAAAGTCCCCAGTGAGTTAATAGGCCATTAAGGCCTTTAGTAAGCTAAAAAGGAAAAGAGATTGCAAAAAGTGGTAGTTAATAAAATGACCCTTGAGGTATTATAGGACCTCAATGGATCATGAAAGGAAGATTTGGAATAGGAAGAGCCTCAGAATCAATTGCTAAGGTTAACTAAATATTACAAAGGGAATGGGAGCATCCTCGGCATAATTCGCTGGTGTGCCCAAAAGGGTAACTTGATTGGAGTGCAAGTGCCAAAAGTGATTTCTCTGTGACCCAATGGTTTAGACATCATCAGAATTAGTCACCGGTGTCAAATATTTGAATGTAATTAAATTATTGGGGCTAATCTTTGATACTTCATATCAGGTTTAACCCAAGTTAATGGGGAGTTCAATCTGGAATACACCCATAGGTGGGTTGCAACCCCTAGTCAGGGCTTCCCTAATAAAGGGAGAATCCTGACAGAGCCCCCTCTAAGCCTCAGCTAGGGGTCAGAGCCAAGGAGGGGTCACCAGATCTGGGTGGCAGGGTGGAACAGGTCAAGGTATCTGGCACAGACACAACGGCAGGATCTGGAAAAAGTGTCATTGGGGAGTGGCCCCAGCATTGGTGTAAGAGCTGGTATCAGCACTGGGGCCAGCATCAGGAGGAGTTCCCAGCATTGTCATTGACACCTGGCATTGGCACTGGGGCTGGCATCAGGGATTGAACCCCAGTAGGCTGGGCTTGGCTGCCCAGCCTACTTTTAAGGGCCCTTAGTCCCCCCTCATCCTGGCTTGCCCTCTTGGGGCAGGGGCCAGGGTATCCTGGGCTTGTCTGCCCAGTATCCAGAATCAGATCAGCTGGGGGACCTCCCCAACTGATCCTGCCACTTCCAACCTGGCTTGCCCTCTTGGTGCAGGAGCCAGGCCAGGTCACACCTCCTGGGTTGTTTGGACCCAGGGTATATGCCTCAGACCAATGGCCCTCATCTGTGAATGCCCCTCTTCTTTCCCCAAATTATCTCTCATGGGGAACTTGGGGGCACCTGGAAGGGAGCACCAATTGTCAGGCCACGGGGGAGCAACTCCAACCTGTACCCATAATTAAACAGGGCCCCAAAGCCCCACAGCAAGTTAATAGGCCATTAAGGCCTTTAGTAAGCTAAAATGGAAAAGAGATTGTGAAAAGTGGTAGTTTAGTAAATTGATCCTCAAGGTACTATAGGACCTCAATGGATTAGGAAAGGAAGATCCAGAATAGGAAGTGCCTCAGCATCAATTGCCAAGAATAACTAAATATTACTAGGGGAATGGGAGCATCTTCAGCATAATTTGCCAGTGCACCTGAAAGGGTAACTTGATTGGGGTACAAGCACAAAAAGGAACCTCACCATGACTCAGTTTGTTTTGAAATTGTCAGACATTTACCTTTGCAGACTAGAAATCAGAATGCTGTAGGCGAGTTCTGCTGAAAAAGGAAAATGTCAGCCATTTGCAATATTCTGATGCTGTTGAGAGTTTGTTTAATCATAAAAAAATGTAAAAATTGATGAAATTGGTCAAAAGTCCCTGGCCAATTCTTGGTGGAACCCCATTAATCAGGAAATCTCCAGTTCGAAACCCATATGGGCATTAGTTAAATTAACAGTTCAGATTTCTCCAACCGCACCATGGACCTTGGGGGAATCATCGGAAGGCACCCCCCTGACCCCAACAAAGTCCTTTATTGCACCTGTGTGGAGACCCCCCCCTTTTATAGGCTTAACAGGGGCCCCCAAGGTGCAAGAAATTTCTCAGGTGGTGATTGGCTCAAGTTTATAAAAATGTTACCTTATGGGTACATTTGGGCCAATCAAAATTCCTCTTCCTTCACTATGCTGCCCTGATGCGAGTTACCAAATTATGATATGTTAATCCTGCATATTTCCTAATTTGGATTCATGCAGGCTATTTCTAACATATTCCCAAATTTCCCCTCAACCTTCTAATTTACTTTAAATACTAGATAATTGGAAAAGGGTGGTTAGCTGAGCAGGTAAAACTGCTTCCACCCCTAGTGCAGTTTTTGAGTTTGAAACCTGTACTGGTTAGAAAACATTCTCAGTGTGGTATATTTGTCCCAAGGTTGACCCGCCTCAAATGATTTTTTATTTTACTAGATAATCGGAGGTCAAGGGGTATCATTTTCCCTTTATTGTGCATCTAATAAAAATCATAAAAAACCTATTTTATTAGCGCTTCCATTTTTTTGTTTAAATTTTAAAAAATCTTTGTGGAATCCAGAAGGCATCATGCACCAGCGAGCACAGATCAGCTGGATTCCCACAGACATCCTCAGCATTAGTCAATGGTGTCAAATACTTTATATAATTGAATTATTGGACAGATCCCTGATACTTCAGATCAGGCTTACCCCAAGTTAATGGGGAGCCTAATCCAGAATCTTCCCGTAGGTAGGTTGTGACCCCTAGTTGGAGCTTCCCTAATAAAGGGAGAATCCTGACAGGAGGTTTATCCTTAATGCCAAGGGCAGCACCAGTGTTATCTAGGGACTTGTGGAGGAGGGCCATTTTCAACTGTTCAAGAGATTCAATCTTTATGACTTTTCTTGAAACAGGCACAAGCAATGTGCTGCAGTGAGGTTTCCTTGGGCTAATTGGATAAAGGAGTTATTCCTCAAAGGTAGCAGGAGGAAACTTTCAGATATGAAAAAAGTTTTTTAACACTGGGAGGAATTCCAGGAGAATTCTATTAGTTTCACTAGTAGAGAGTAGCCATTGGTGAGCACCCTTTGAAATCTCACGGAGCTGCAGCTTGAGGAGGAGGACGTCAGCTAAGTCCTTAACTTGAGACTTATGGCAGGCCTTAAGTTTGTACATCAAGTTGAAGATCTCCTTTTAAAATTTTAAATTGCATGAGTGGGGGAAGATTACTCTGGTAGCGGCAGGTACTGAACACTGTATGAGCTTTTTGAGTTAAGAAGCCACACAACGCTCTCATCACTTCTTTGAAGAAGGTAAAATCTATTACAAAAGGGATATAACAGTACAAGCCCATTGAACCTCTTTGAAAAGGGACAACTCTGAGATGGTTAAGCTGACTCTAGACACCCAAAAGGAGAAGAAACTCGCAACAAAATCGAGGCTTTTCTCATATTATGTAATACAAAACTGAGTGCAGGAGGTTTCATAATGGAAAACACCAGGTAATAGGACCAGAACAAAGCAAAGTGGCCAATAAAGAGTAAGCAACTTCTTAAGTCATCTTGATTTGGTTAAAAAATTATTAAGCAAAATGCACATTAAAGTGATGTAAACCATTAGGGACAAGAGTCCTTGAGAGTTGGGGTAGGTTGCGTAAAAACTGCAACTTAAAGTGGTGAAAGATGACGTGGTGGAGTCATTAGAATAGGCCGTACTGTGGGGGCAGTTTTGCGCCAAAGGGGAGGGTCAGACCCTAGCTAAAAAGTGAAGCCATCTATTGCGGGAGGTTTCAACCAGTGTTTTATTAATAAAATCAACAAAAAGTTGGAAAACTTCAGATAATATTCCCTAAACTTTATTAAAAATCTAACTGTTTATCTGAGAAAAGCAAATTCTTTCTCAGTTTGGACATGAAATTTAAAGGTAAAATCTGTGATAGTTTTAAGATTATTTAGAAACGCAATCCAAGCTGTAAAGTTTTCGCCCTTTAGTGAAACTAAGGTTTTTCAAATCTGGCCAAATTCTATAGCTTTGTATTGGCTGCTTTTCCAGATTTTGGGCCGATTTTCGCCAGATTTTCTGCCTCTGGTGTGCCTTTTCCCTCAGCCCTGACTGGCAAATCCAGAACTCATTTGCAGTCAATGACATTATAGAGGTCATTAATATCCCTCAAGGGTTCTAGCCTTGACTACAAGGGCATTTTGTGCTTAGCTTTGGTGGGACGTTATACACCAGAAAAATGTCACTACCTGTGACAGCCTTATTCTGAAATCCAAGAAGATCCTAATTCAGTCCAACAAGGAACTCCCCACGTGCAACAAACCATGTTACCCTATAAATATCTTAACCTTCTAATGAATGAGGTATCTTTTTTGCTTATATAGTCTATGAATAAGCTTCCTATTTTTAGGATTTTATTGAGGCTATTCAATAACCATGCCTGAATCCAAGCAGCTTTAACGTCTGTTCCTTCACCTGGACTTGCTATCTACAGTGCCTCCAGCTGTGATCCAATCTGCCCCTGATCATCCCTTCTGGACATGCGTCAAAAATGGCTGCATCATCATTCCCTTGTGCTTCAAATTTGACCATTTAAAGTGCAAGTGCCTAACACTTTACGATGAAGCTTCCTCCGCTGCTCCTCCCTCTGGTGCCAACCCACCACAGTTTCAAATAAACTTTTTGAATGTAAATTGATTCTCCCACCACCCTCATCTGCTTATAATGCTGCTCTCACCACTCCGCCCAACCAAAGCTCAACTGCCAGAACTATTCCTGAGCAGATTATGGCTCATGCGCAGGTAGATTTGCTGTGGTCTATTGTGTGCGTCCAATCAGCATCTGCCACCCAACCAACTTTTAACACTGACCTAGTGCTGACTGTATTGAATCCTTTTGAGGCTCTCAAATGAGGCAACAAAGAATAATGAGCCTATGGATGTAAACCTGATTTTGACTGTTCAGAAATTTCACAAATCCCCATTTGAAACCCTGCAACTGTTTCTATCCTCTCAACATATATCCAGTCTATAAAACATCCATCAAAAGGCTGTTGAATCAGCCACTGCCCGCACCAACTCCCACCTTCACCAAGCACTCCAATGACAATTAAGCCACTTATTAAGGGTATTCCCAACCCTAATTTCCCCTTATATTCCCCCATGAAGTAAAATACAATATTGAAGAACTCACATTTGCAGCAGGTTGCGCATGCATCAACGTGGCCAGGACATTAATTTTTGCCTTCAACTACCCTAAAGCTTGTTAAAACATCAAATCATTCACTTATGTGCCCAAACTCATCACCTTTGCTGAACACCAGCTCTTAATATGTCAAGGCAATGCACACTGCTGGCCTCATTGATAAGAAGAACCCTCACCTCTTTATCCTTATGCCCTTCGCCACTGTTGCTCCAACCCCATTTTTGCCCACCTTGTTCACCACCTGAAGACCTGACGCCAGAAAAAATCCCCAACACCCCTCGCTTTATAATATGAATGCATAGGCCCAACGTTGCGGCACCATGTCAGGTTTTCTATTTTATCTAATAAATATCTAAGTTTGGCACAACATAAATAAAGATGTGTGGAGGACTCTCCCCCTCTTGGTTGTGGCACCACTGGTAGAAAAAATACGTAGCCCTAAAATTTTCTAAAATAGATAGTCAATTTTCATTAATATATAATAATAGTAAACTAACTTAGATAGTATTATATAGTAGAATATTATATAACAAAGCAATAATTTTCTTATAAAGTATGTATTCTATTATTTCTTTATTTGAGGTAAGCCAACCAAAGACATACATTAATGAAATGAAAGGAAAGGAAAAAAGGAATTTATTTAAATCCTAAACAGGGTTAACTCCATCAAAGAAAGTTTCTGGTCACTTTTGGATTGGGACTTGTTTAATTCAAAATTACTTTATGAGTAAGTTGTTAGTGTTGTTTAACCTATTAACTGCCAGTAGGAACATTTGGCTGGCACCACAATCAATGTTCAAAGGGCAGGATTAAACCCACATCTTTCATATTGGTAGTCATACTTTAAGTCCTGGGGAACATCCCCTGTGTGTCAATTGGACCCTCTTCCCAGATCCAGATAAGAAGGTTCCAAAGAGGGTGGCTGTACCCCTCATTACCCAGGGCGACCTCGCCCATGTGGTAGATGAGCTCTGGGTAACAGCCCTCCCTCTTTGGATCCCTCCCCTAGTGCCCACACTCACCTTGGCAGAACTAGTAAGTTTGATCAAAGAAATTTGTGCCAAGATTGCTGAAATGAAGTCAATCGGTCCAAAAATGAGTGGAAACAAGCCTGATGATTGGAATCCACATAGTCAAAAAGGGATAAAGATTGATCTATTGGCCATAATTGCCAACAGGTTCAATTCGGCCAACACCATTATCATCAATATTAACCCCATCTCAAAATTGTTGGGGATGATCCCCAACATGCAGGTAGTAGCATCAGACACCATTAATGAAAGTGCTAAGCTCCTTTCCAGAAAATCAGGTGTTGTGGCAGATGCAATTTTTTTGACCAAACAAACAGCCCAGCGACCTGGAACAGGTGGGTTGGGCATTCCAAACCCGTTCCCAACAATTGGGACCACCCTAAGTGGG
>JAKSZP010010030.1:0-27280 GCA_022478985.1 Massospora cicadina | reverse complement strand
AAGGGGCCGGAGCTTGGAGTAGGCTAAGGAGCAAGATGGGCGTCCAAGTCAGAACAAAATGGAAAACGAGAAAAATGGGTAGTTTCGAGATTTGATTTGAATTCAAATCGAGAATGGAATGGAATGAAATGGGTGCTTGGGAGTTTCGCGGTTCAATTGGAATTCGAAATGGAACTGGCGTGGAACCATTGAGGATCAGAACTGGCACGGAATCATTGAGTAAAGATTCCGCGATCCTGCTGTAAAGTTTACACCAAACATCATTCAAGTTGGCACCATAAGCTTATATTATATTTTATTTTAGCTTTTAGCCTGTGTATATAGGGAATGAACTGGGAGCTGGAGGCTCCTCAGTTCTGTTTTCTATCAACTTGGCTAAATATTAAATAAAAGAACCTAAAATTCATATATTTATAACTTGGGTTTATTTTAAGATATTGCCTAACTGCAGCCATGTTTGGCTTAAATCAACAAGAGTTGGACTTTGAGAGTGAGCTTGGGAGGGCTATTGCCTCCCTCTATACCTTATCTTGGAGTCAAGGCATGTTGCTGGGGTTAAGTATACTTGCAACTGTCTTCAAGGGGGTGCTTGTCCAATCTTGTAGCGCGCGCACCAGGAGTGTAGTATCAGGAGTCCTGTCAGCCCTATGGTCTTTAACATGGATCCTGTTGCCTAACTCATTCGTGGCTCATTGGAAGGAGCCAGTGCGTTACAAAAACCCTCTCAAATTAATGGCATTCACAGATGATTGTGAGGTGGTGCTTCCAACTTATCAGATGCTCACTCCTTTGAGACTATAATAAGTCAATACAAACAAATTAGCAATGCCAAAATCAATTGCTGCAAGGCTTTTTGTACTCCATGGTAAGCAACAACTTTAGTGGCTCAATGGGACTTCTAGAAACTTTATGCTATGAGGTCAATCATCCCATTCCAGATAAACCCTTCTAATCATCCTGTTTGCCACTTTTATGTATGGTTGGACTCTGGAGGTTCATCCCCAGTTATGAATATAATATTCTATATTATCTCAAACCATGCAGCCAGCCTTTTAGGAGCTCAACTAGTCTTTTTGAGAGTTATATTAGCAACACACTGCTTCTAGAAGTAAGGTACATTGCCCAAGTCATATTATTAGCCTTTTCATTTTTCAAATCTTCTAAGAGCTATAATAAGAAAATGGGTTTGGGATGGCCAACGGACACCTATATGGATTGACAAGCTCTTTGGCTCATGTTCTTCATGTGTCATGGGTCTCATTGACTACCACCAACAAACCACCCATTTTTAAGGTAAATGGACAGTTCAAGTAACTGATACCACCCTACAAGATCTCCATTGGTCCTCTGCAGCATGAGGCAACTTTGAAAGAAAATTAGGGCTGGAAAATCCTAACTTCCCTAATACTTTGTTGTAATATCAAGCCTCTCACCCCAATGCAGCAAGCCCCCAACAAAATTAATTAACATTAAAAGGTATTTTCTATATCATTAAGCATTCCAATTGGAGTTTCTAAAGAATTGACCCACTATTTATGCAAGGGTAAGACCACCATACCTCTAATTGTTCAATAATGTTCCAGTGATTCCAGAATCTTTTTCCTTGGAGATATGGACTCTCTAGAAAGATTTGATTTGTTAAAGTTATTAATTATCTATTACTTTTCATGGTATCAGAAGAATACATGAGATTATACTCATCACTCCTTATCCACCCAAAACCTAGAGATCATATCTGGAATCCTTACATGGTCATTGTTTAAAATTCCTGCCAAATCCAAGATTCATATGAGGTAGATGATAGTAATAAAATCTGAACCATCAAAATTATTGGGAATAATCCCAATAAAAATCACCACCTTGCAACATTGGGGACAATCTCAACTAATGTGGTCGTCAATCAATTGCCTAAAATTACCTAAAATTGGGGTTAAATCCAAACTATGAGGTGAATGAATCACAATTGATGGAAGTAGATCTTGGCTTAGTATGCATGAAGATTAGCTGAGACACTTGTCTAATTTCCCTTATATTGTGAAAGATAAACTAATAAACTTCACTTTTTTCTTGTTTTCGCAATTTAAAGGTAAAATTGTAAATCAATGGTATAGCCTCACCAGACATAGTATCTGGTAAAAGACTTCTTGCCTTGAAGCACAAAAGTATTTTCCAACACCCTTGGGCTTTGGGTCACCTGGCCAATACTTATAAAAAGAGATCCATGGTAACTCACCTATGATCCTGATAAAACTGGTGCTCCTTTTCAGGTCCAATCTAAGTTCATGGTCAAATTATAAAATAAGAACAAAAAAAATAAAAGCAACACTGGACAAGAACAATTTGGCTCAGATCCCACTTCAGGTCAGGAATGCCTTAAACTCTTGGCCAAATTACCTGATATGAGTTTGGAATGGAGAAAAGAATTCTCACCCTTGAGCAACACCAACTCAAGCTTTGAGATGCAAATACCAAGTTTAAAATGAACTTTGGCAGTTAACCCCTCTTTTTTTAGTACTAGATGGTAGCAGTTAACCCCTCTTGCCATCACAAAATCAGCCCTTTGTGCTGCCCATAATTGGGTGGATTCAATATTTTGAAGATATTAACACCTTACAAAATAAAGTGGATGCCCTCCACATTTATTTATCTTCTAGCAATATCAGTTCATCTTTGGTTGAAAATGTCCCCCAGTGTCAGTCCAAATCATTTGACCATTAACCCTCCCCCCCAGTGGCACGTTCAAACCATTATTCAAAGAGAAGTATGTCCCAGGTGAAGGAAGTATCTTCTCTTTCTTATTATGTTATGAAAGTGCTATGAAGGAAGCCACTGACACCACAACGTCTCAAACACCTACCTAACTGCCTTAGTCACATAACTCAAGACATTATGTACTTCACCTAATGCAATGTCAGACTTGGGATGACACCAAGACTGTATTGCATCGGAAACTGGGAGCAACCTAACTTTATCCAACCAAAAGAAATTTTTTATGGTCATATATCTCAATTAAGAAAAACCTTCACTGAGTTTGCTCACCATTTTTACCTCAAGGCTCAAATGCTGGTTGCTGAAAAGCATCTTAATTTAGATGACGCTATCACTGCTTCATTTTTGTGTTTAAAATATGGTTAATATCTTACTCTATCATGAATTTTGAATTTTATAACTTTAATTTGAGGTGGGCTGAATTGAAGACAATACTGCACCAATGAAGGGGATTTAATATAATAGGAAAGGAGGATAAAATCTGGAAAACATCCATTCGTGGCATATGATAGGCCAGGAACTCCATGGGCCATCTAGCTAAAGTCTATCACTTTGGGGCATTGGTGCGCAATGCCAACACAGTCAAAATTGTCTCATACTCAAAGTTCATCTACCAGGATCAAACTTAGGGAGGCAATGGTAGTGAGTCCATACTCTACCACTGAAGTACCCCTCACATCTTACTCTATCTCAAAGCAATAATTTCTAACTGGATGTCTCTCTTTATATCAAAGAAGCCATTTTTGAAATTCTGGCTGATCTGCTCAAACCCACTGGGCCCCTTCAATTTAATAACATTAAGCCTTGGGACCAAGTGCTAGCGGTTAAACCCCCAAGTCACCTACCCCCAAAAATATCCTGCACTTTTTGCAAGAGAACAAACCACACTGTGGACAATTGCCGCACATTTTTTACATAGGTTGGAAATTATCAGTCAGTATAGGGCAAGAGGCTCCCGATGCTGATGGCAAGCAAGTGCCTCTAGACCCTTTTATTAGCTCTATTACTAAACCCAGTCTCACCGCCTTAGGCTCTGCTCACTTAGCTCTGGGGATTTTGAACTTGGGGCGTTGAAAGGGGTAATCTGTTGCACAGATTTGACACAAACTGGCTAGGATCAAACTTCCTGAGAGAGCTGTAAACTTGATACTCACATGACAACTGTGAATCTTCTTTATGATTTTTCCTGTGTACATTGGAATCTTCCCTTGACCCAACGGAGCTTATCTCAACCTCTTTCCTTGCAAGTCTAACCTTACAAGGAGTCCTTGTCAAAACAAATGTCTTCAACTGTAGTGTACCCAATCCTGGTTACTTGCAGTCACTTCTCACTTTTTTCCAGTTAAAGTAAAAATCCAAATAAAGGAATAACTTAAGATTCTGTGAGATAGACTGTTTATTTAAGATAAAAACATAGTATTTTTATACTAAATACTAAAAAATTGGGATGTAAAATAATAAATTGAGTGATAAATTAAATAGTGGATTTAGAAAATATTGAATCTTCTTAAGGAACTTTGGTGCAGTCTCTTCTTTAGTTGATTTCTCTATTGGGCACACATTTTCTCAAGTTCCTGAATTTGTGCACTGTGACAGTGTGGAGCCCATGGTATCAGGGTTGTCAGTTCCGTGGCTCCTGTGCACTTTGGTGGAGTTTTAACCTTCATTACCATCAGTAGAATTAACTTTTTGGGTTGTTTGATGGCACCGTTTTCTATCATTCCATTGATTTCCTTTTCAGTGCACTGTTCTGCACTTAAATCATTCTTTCCCTTCTTGACATTACTCAAAAAAAATAATCTTTTTGGGAGCATATCTCATTTAAAGTTTTGTCATTACTGATTTGCACCTATTTGATAATTGTCCATTTGTCATTTCATCCACAACATTATTGCTATTGCCACTTTCACAGCCAATTTGATCTTTAATTCTACCATTTTGAGCTAGACTCATTTCTGTTAATAATTCTTGCGCTTTGTCAGACATTCTCCTTCTCAACTTTTGAAAAATAAAGTTGGAGTCTGATCTTTATAATAATATTGTGGTTATCAATGATATGAATACCAATGGCGAAAAGACCTTGACAGATTCTCAGTGGAACCCTATCTATTGGGAAAATATGGTTTACTCCAAAAATTGGCGTAATAAGTTAAGAACTGATAATAGGATTGCTCTGACTTCTCAGCTGAATTCGAGGTGTTCATTATTGCATGGGTCTGTTCTCCCCCAAGGTGAGAAGATTTTACCCATCAATGATTGGGTGCAAATTAAAAAATCATTACCACTCGAATCTGAACACCCCAAGGTGAGAAGATTTTACCTGCAGGTGATTGGATACAATTTATCAAATCATTACCACATGGGTTGGTTTTGCCACAAAGTATTTATCCTCAATTTGATAGGCCAAAAGCCTATATTTCCTAATTTGGATGACTCAGCTTTATAATACTTTAGCCCTAAATTCCCATGGCCCCAAGGATTAGAACTAGTTTAAATATGATATACTAGTATTGAAAAGAGGGCTTTTTCTCTAGTTTGCCTCACAAAAATAAAAACTAAAAAAGTAAAACTTAGTTTATTTTAGAGTTTATTATTTATTTTAAATATTCCTTTGTGGGATCCAGTGGCACATAGCACCAGCAAGCATAACCCTTGCTGGATTCTGACAATTTGGTGCTCACTACAGGGGAAACGCCTTTGCACTAAACTGTGGTTACTAACATGGAGGCTGTAAATGTGAACGGCTCTTCTGGTTCTTCTTTAACTGAATCACGATTAGTTGCTCTTGAGAAGCAACTAGCCAGCTCTTTCTCCCGTCTTAAAAAGCTAGAGCAATGGCCATTCAAATTACCTATAAAGGACAGACACACCCTGGGTGAAGGGAGCATTGCTTCCTTTCTGTACGTTTATGAAGCTGCGATGGATGGCGCCACTGATAAACATAAAGTTCAGTACATTCTTCCCTGTTTAAGCCGCAAAGCCCAAGAGTTGATTGTTCCTCACCTGGATCTTCAGCACATCTGGCCAGATGTTAAGAAGGACCTCTTGGCTGAATTCGGATCCAAGCAGAGTTTATACAGGGAAAAACAGGCTTTCATGTGCCTTACCATGTATGAGGGTGAAACCCTCGTTAGTTTTGATGAGCGTTTCTATCTCATTGCTCAAAGGCTGGCTACTTCTAACCTGCTTACCCTGGATGATGCTATCGCCACCATATTAACAGGGTTAGCTTCACAACCCTCTCTTGCCAGGCATATCATATCAGTGAAACGCCACTTTACAACCTTCCATGATATAAAAGAGGCTTTGTTAGACGTCGCCCATATTACTTTAGGTGAACTGCGGCCTATTGAACTGTTGGAAGTGAGACCACCTGTGCCTATTCTCCCTTCCAAACCTGCTTCTTTGGTGTGACTTAAAATGGACATCCCTCATTCATGAAAAGCGGAGATCCCTACTGTGGTTTCCCCTTCAGCTCAGCCAATAGGTGAGCGCCCTAAGAGTATATCCTCCAGAGCTACTGGGGTTGTGAAAATGCCAGTTAAAGCGAAGCTAATTACCCCACCTCTCATGGCTGTCTCCCCCACTTCAATTGCAACCTTGCTCATGGTTGAGAATATGCCTTAGGCCGACTCTGAGGGGGGTTACAATGATGTTGGGTACTACTTATTGGGAGCTCCCGCGGAAGTGGAGGTCCCTGATCACCTAAACGCCGAAGGAGTAGATGAAACCACCATACCTGAGGATACTTACCTCCAAGTTATAGGTTGTACGGCAATTATTATCACAGCCAGCGATGCTGATCAGCTCCTATTGAGCTTAATTTGCCCTTTACAGCAAGGGCATACCATTCAGTCTATTCTGGAGATTCACCCTGAGACTGCACGCAAATTAACCTCCACTTTTCATCTCAAGGAGGTCTTAGCGCTGTCAGCCAACTTTGGAAGCACACTTACCAAGGTTGAAGTAGTTGTTCACAAAGTCTGGGTGATGGCTATCCTGGACACAGGCTCCCCAGTGAATGTGATTTCATCTCGGCTGATGAAAAAGAAAAAACTGATGCCTGACTTGGATTTTACCAAAGAGTTTGTAACTGCGGGCCCAAACAATACCCGCGCCCTTGGCACTTACTCCTCTCTTCCCATTCGCGTTGGGAAGCTTATACTATCAGCCCCTGCTGTGGCCTTAGATAATAACTCCTATGATATGCTCATAGGTACTCAGTTTATGATCAAGTACGAAGGCATCATCAACATGAAGCAAGGGTTCCTATCTTTAATGAACTACAAAGTTCCGTTAGTCTTATCCAACAAAGAACTCATCAAGAATGACTACACCTGCCTGGTTGATTACCCTTTTTCAGCTTTGCCTTTACATTATGTCACCTCTGGGCACAACACTAAAAATTGCCCAATTCAGTGGAGGCTGGCGATGGTATTCCATTTTATGTGGCAGATGAGGTGGTGATTAAGCTGAGTGAACAACGAGTGGTTGACACGAAAATCACGCTCCAAATCCCACACCACTGTTTGTTGCACCTCATATGTGTTGAGGGCCTTAGTCCTTTGGAGCCTCGTGTATTACCTGGGCTACTAGACCCCGCCTATCAGCGACCTATTACTCTACTCTTGGGAAACCTCACCGCAAAGGACATGATCATATGGAAACACCAAGAGGTTGTCCAAGGATTTTTAATCCCTGTGGAGGATGTTGAACAGATTCACTCCATCGGCTCAATGGCAGATTTGGGCCTGCCAACGGACAACCTGGTGTGTACCTTACCAAACGTCCATATCTCGAATGAGTTAACCCCAACTGAGCTAGAGAAAGTTCATAATCTCCTTGATGACTATAGCGACATATTCTCCAAGTCAGCTCACAACTATGGCCATATGAAGGGCTGGTGCCACTCCATTGATGTATGTGATGCCCATCCCATTTGGTCAAAACCTTATTGCAAGTCAAAGGTGGAGGAACAGCATTTGAGGATGGAACTCACACAGTTACTGAATGCGGGGTTACTAGTTCCCTCTCAAAGCCCTTGGTCTTCCCCACTGTTATTAATTAAAAAGAAAGATGGAGGTCACTGGATAGTCATGGACTACCGCAAGCTAAATAACCTCATGAAGAAAGGTAGCTTTCCTATCCCTCGCATCAATGATGCCCTGGCCCAACTATCCAGCTCAAACTTCTTCTCAGCCATGAACTTGGCCAGTGGCTATTGGCAAATGGATCTTTCTCCACAGGATCAGGAGAAATGCGCTCTCATTTGCAGCAAAGGGCTTTACCAACCCACTTGATTACCTCAAGGGTTGTGCAATGCACCTGCATCTTTTCAGCATACAATGGATCACATCTTGCAAGACTTAAAGCTAACCTTCATTATCGTTTATCTTGACAATATTACTGTGTTCTCAAAAACCTTCAATGACCACCTGTATCACTTGAAGGAGGTGTTTGGAAGGCTACGTAAGTCAAATATCAAAACCATCCAAACGCACCTTCTTTCAGCGAAAATTGGATTTCCTTGGCCACACCATTTCGCAAAAGGAATCCAACCGCTCCAGAACAAGGTTGAAGCCATTGCAAATATGCCATCCCCCTAAGAATTTGCGGGATATACAGGTGTTTCTAGGGATAATGGGATATTACCATCAGTTCATCCCTAAGTTCTCACAACTCAGTGAGCCCCTTGTTCGCTTACTGAAGAAGAATATCCCCTTCCAATGGGGCGCTGAACATAAAGCCGCTTTTGAGACCCTGAAGCAGCTACTACAACGACGCCCTATCCTACGGCACCCAGATTACAAAAAACCCTTTATCCTGTTTATGGACGCCTCGGACTATGCCATTGGGGCCATTTTAGGCCAACTAGATGAAAATGGTATTGATTATCCGGTATCTTATTTCAGTAAGATGCTTTCAAAGCCCAAATGCAACTACAGTGTAACAGAAAAGGAGTGCCTGGCTGTTTTGTTGGCTGTAAAGCACTTCGCCCTTTCCTCTATGGGACCACCTTTACTGTAGTTACTGACCACGCTTCATTGAAGTGGCTACAAAATATGAAGGACCCTACTGGGCGGTTAGCTCGCTGGGCTCTAAAGCTCCAGCCTTATGATATGAAAATGAACACCGTGCTGGAACTTGTCATATGAATGTAGATGGGTTGTCTCGCCTGCCAGTCCTCCATTTGGATAATAGTGAGTCAGAAAGGTTGCTTGATCTATTAATGACTACCAATGAATGGGAGGATGAAGATTATCCAGTTCAGAAGATATTAGCCCGCCACTCATGCAACACCAATTTGGAAAATTGGAAGTTGTATAAGCGGGTGGGGGCGAAGTGGCTGCCTTACCTCCAGCCCTCAGAACGCGTACCTGCCATCCTTGAAGCTCACTCCATTTTATGCCATGGAGGGGCAAAGAAAACTAATGATTGACTTAAGGATAGATACTATTGGGATGAAATGATGGAAGCTATAATTGATGTCTTGGAAGCCTGCCTTACATGCAAGAAACAATCTGGTCTCAAGACTAGATACCAGTATCAACCAACTACCCTGCAACAACCTTTTCACACTATTAGCTTGAATGTCGTAGGTCCCCTTCCACAGTCTACCAGTGGCAACCGTTTTATCCTAGTAGCCATCGACCACTTCACTAAGTGGTTTGAAGCTGTGGCGCTTCCTGCCCAAACAACCAAGGCAACTGCCACTTTTATACATCAACACATTTTTCCCGGCATGGCTGACCGCAAGTACTACTTTCTGATATTGGCAAGAATTTTACCTCCAGAGTGATCAAACTCCTGGCTACCTCCATGGGAGCCCAACAACTCTTTTCAGCTCTGTACAATCCATCTACCAATGGTGCAGTGGAAAGAGCCAATGGAACTTAAGTTTCTATCCTCTGTATAATGGCCTCTTCCAATCCACTTCACTGGGATCAATTCTTACCCAGTGCCCTTATGGCCTACCGGATTAGTTATCACCAGATTCTGAAAATGTCCCCTTTCCAAGTATTGTATGGCAGGGAACCAGGCATAACTGCTCTTCTAGCTAAGGATGTCTTCTCTAGAGGAGAGGAGCCTGAGAAAGCTATGCAAAGGTTAGCTAACCAAATTATTCAACTCCAAGTTGAAGCTATGACCAACTTAGCAAAAACAGTGACTAAAGAAGGGCAGGATGTCAATGAGCTCCGCACCCCCTTCCTACATTTCAAGTGGCTGATAAGGTGTTATACTACCATAACTGCATCACTCCAAGAAGCGGTAAGCTTGGCTCAATTTGGGATGGACCTTTCTCCATCACCTACAAAAGAGGCAATGAATACTCCATTAAATCATTAGCCACAGGAGTTACCATAAACTGGGTACATGGCCGTTTCCTACGCTCCTACACTCCTCCCAACATTCTTGAGGGGGACAATGTCAGACATTCTCCTTCTCAACTTTTGAAAAAGAATGTTGGATTCCAATCTTTAAATGATATTGTGGTTATCAAAAATATGAATACCAACGGTGAAAAGACCTTGATGGATTCTCAGTGGAACCCTATCTATCAGGAAAATATGATTTACTCCCAAAATCGGCATAATAAGGTAAGAACTGATAGTAGGATTGCTCCAACTTCTCGCCTGAATTCAAGGTGTTCATTATTGCATGGGTCTGTTCTCCCCAAGGTGAGAAGATTTTACCCATCGATGATTGGGTATGAATTAATAAATCATTACCACTCAGATCTGAACACCCCCAAGGTGAGAAGATTTTACCTGCTGGTGATTGGATACAATTTATCAAATCATTACCACACGGGTTGGTTTTGCCACAAAATATTTATCCTCAATCTGATAGGCCAAAAGCCTATATTTCCTAATTTGGATAAATCAGCTTTATAATACTTTTGCCCCAAATTCCCATGGCCCCAAGGATCAGAACTAGTTTAAACATGATATACTAGTATTGAAAAGAGGGCTTTTTCTCTAGTTTGCCTCACAAAAATAAAAATAAAAAGTAAAACATAGTTTCTTAAGGGGTTTATTATTTATTTTAAATATTCCATTGTGGGATCCAGTGGCACATAGCACCAGCGAGCATAACCCTTGCTGGATTCTGACATGCTTCAATTAGAATTTCCTCAATTCTACCAGAGGTTGAGGATTTACCTATTTCATTGCATGCCATATCTGTGACATCAAGCACCTTGGGATGCTTTGTAAGTGGCACCTGCAGAAGTTGACATACCCCTTCTTATCTAAGGGAATAAAGAACTTCAGCTCTATAAACTTTATATTGGGAAGCTATCTTTACTCTTGGAAGTCATTTCCTCTTTGGAAAGGCAAGCGCTGCCAGACAAAACCTTCAATAGCATTAAACAGCCCATTCTTGGCCACAGCATATCCTCCATTTGCTTTACTACAGCTCCTCATATAAGTTTACTATACATTAATTCTCAGTTAGCTCTTTGGTGGTTCAAATAGAGGTAGTCAATCATAAGGTTAAGGTCTTGATGATAATTGATACTGGCTCACCGTTAGCGTTATATCCTCCCAACTTATACAGAAAGTAAAAAATGGCTTCAGACTTGATTCAGATGTTAAAGAATGGATGGCTGGTATCAGATGACTAAAGCAATAAGGGCATATTCCACCTTACCTCTCTGATTTGGAAAGAAATCTAATAAATGCCCTCACTATTGCATTAGAAAATAAAAATTACAAGCTGCTTATTGGGGTCCAACTGATATGGGAGTTTAACTGCATAATCAACTACAAATAAAATACTTGTCCCTATTAGGGTATCAGATTCTGTTCATATTCAAACTATCAGTCAAAAGTAAAGGAGCCCCATAAAATGTTCATGCCTCTTTAAATACCCATCCTTGATTTGTAAAGTTAAATATCAATTTGTAAAAATTTACTTAGTTGGGTTATTATTGGCAACAACCCTAGTAATCTTTTTACTGCACAGGTTCAGTTTCCTCATTCACTTTATCTGCGTTGTATAGTATAATGGACTATTAATTGATATTAGTATGACGACTATTATCTATAGTTGAGTATGAATTCTTATATCTCAGCCCAATGCTCAGCCAGTATTCCCAATTAAATACTTGTGATGTTGTGATCATAGGGATTCGTTCCCTCATTCTTTGCAACCCAATCTCGCTGAGATTCCCTGGTGACAGTCTCTTCAGTCGAACACACATTCAGCAGCAATCCTGGATTGTGTCTCCTTCTTCTCTAGATCCCCACTCAAATCTTTACTCTTTTCTCTAAGAGTCTTCCAATCATTGCACATAGCAATAATATCCTTGAGAAGAATAGCACAATGGAAGCTGATGATAGTTTACTCCTTAACTATATACTGAATGAACAACTTAGAACTATATATCTGCAATATGATTTAATTATCTGTTATGTTATATGTTTCTTATTATAGTGAATCCTAGGGAATTTATAGTGGGGATTTGGTCATCTAACCCTTAGTTGAGACCTTTTAGTTGAAACAGCAGCCATTGCCATTAAATCTCCTATACTTGTCTCAGCAGTGATGTTCTTCCCCATCCTGGCTAGGATTCTGTCATTGGACATCCTCAAGGCCCAAATGGAAAGAATCAGAAAACGTGTCCCTAATGTTTTCCTCTCAATCCAAGCAAACCAATCTTATTTGGCTAGCGACCTGCTTAGGTAATGGGACTTTTTACCCATTAAGGCAGGTTGCGCACCAACCAATTGATTTGCTAGTTTCAGGCGGCATCACTCACCTTGCAACTTGCTATTCATTCCCAATCAGTGTTAATTAAACCTGAACAATCCCAATTAATACATCTGATACTTAACTAATATCAGATGCACCTATTTCATTGGCAACTCCACCTGCAGAGATATTAATCATTAGTCCAGATTGATCCCCAATGGATATGACCATGCAAATATCCCAAAATCCCCTGACATAGTTACTCCAAAACTCAGGCCAACCAATTTCCAATTCACTTCGCCTTAGAGGAATTTTCCCCTAGCAATCCCTGGTAATCTAGCAGGCTGGAAATAGCAAAAAACCCAACACATCCCCCTCTTGCCTAGATTTCCAGTGAGAAAAGGACTGGGGCATGAGAACACCACTTTTACACTAGGTCAAATACTTCTTTGGTTCAAGTGGAGTACACTTCGATACTAAACGCTGCTTGGGATGACCTTTGGCATATGGCGCTCTTCCTCTTCCTCCTCGCTACCACCTTCTCAGAGCGCAGTCCCCACGATCTACTGTTGTGCTGGGCTGATCAATTTACTTGTGATGATATTAGTCCTGGGATCTGGGTTTCCCCAGTCAGGGTATATGACCCTCTGTCATATTCAGGATTCTTGGTCCAGCGTCCTTGATTTCCTGATTTTCTCCTTGTCCTAGACAGGAGACTCTTGCCATCAATGTTCATTTCATGGCTTGATTAAGAATACTTATTTCTATTCGCCCTTGTTATTTCTCTCATAATCTCTTGGCTCAAATCATTCCTAATTCTTCTCTTGGAGAGCTTATCCCATTAATTTTGAGATTAATTTCTCTAAAATTGGAGCTTGATGGATTGTAGAGTGCATAATGTCAACTTCCAAATAAGTCTGACATTCCCCCTCTCATCCAGCTCATATGTTGAATTCTGAGTCACAATACCAGCAGCTTCCGAATAGTTTGTCTGATCAAGGTCTCCGGCTCTTCCAGCAGATGAGTCAGGATGCTTGTCGGAACCTCTTCTATGGTCCTTCCAGGACTCATATGCCTAGTCTGGCACCAGTGGCTAGTCCTTCCATCAAATTACCAGAAATGGTAACTAATCCCTCTGAAACCAGGCTTGCTATCATTTCAAACAACTATCGGCCAATTTTTCCTCTGCCATCAATTCCAGAGTTGGATTTTAAAACTCTCCTGGGTTTGGCTTCTTTTGCTGATGCATCAATTATCATCATAGATGCTCCAGAGATTATGCCATTTGCTCTTGATTTCTCATTTCTTGCCAGGTCAGACCTGCTTCCTGAGTTCCTCTTCCAACTCAGACGTTATCAAAAACCTGCTGTTCTGGATACCAAGCTCATCTTCAGTAATAGTATTCACTTTGAGCTCCCCTACTCTGAACTCTGGGCTCAAGTCACCAAGGCTTTGTCCCTAGCACCAAATCCCTCTGATCTCGATAACATCCTGGATTAGGATACAGCCACTTACACTCTTTGTTTTTCTGGCTAAGTTATTTGAACTTGGTCCATGAAGCTTCCGCCTCATCCAGGTTTCACCGCTCCTTCAGCTTTAGCTTTCAAGAAGCCCACAGTCATCACTTTCAGGATGCCATCCATCCTTTCACAACTATCTCTTTGCTGGCACTTCCCATCAGTATCTTCCGCTGATGACATTGATAGGGGGCATGATTTGGCAATCTTTGTCAAGCATCCCTTGTTCATTGCTGGACCATATATCCGGTGTTCTTGAAGCCCATCATCAGGCGCTCAAGACTAATCTTTCAGCTCCAGTACTGTATTGGGATTAAACGGGGTTATTCACCAATCTCCTCTTCTTATACTGTTGCTTTTCTCCCCACTCCAGGGTTTTGCAATTAGCTTCATCTGACATCTCAATTTTCCTTCCCCTAGTCGCTTTCTTGCAGGGCTCTGCATCTTCTCAAATAACGTGGTTTTGTGTAGGTCTAGCCCTCACTAGCATCCAATCTCACATCAATTTTGACGTGCTGTTAATTCCTACTGCAATTCATCCTCCCTCCCCCAAGAGGTGACAGGTGGAATCATCCCGTATCAAGGACAATTAATAAGAATAAAAATTCTAAAATTATATTTGTTTTTTCTCATTGCAGTTTATAATCTTTTTCCCTCCAAACTGGGTCCTGGGTGCTTAAACCTGCCAGTTTTCTACGGTTCAAAGGTCCTTTTTTTCAACTTAACCATCTAGATTGGTTCAGAGGTCCTTTTTTGGACTTGACCTAATCATCAGGACATGACCAACTTAATGGTTCATTGGTCCTTCAAAAACTCTTTTTTTCATTGATCCATTGCTTCAATTACTTAGCGTGGACTTGATTCACAACTCTTCCATCCAAGAGATTCTTGATGGAGTAGGCATCAGTCACCATCTTGGTGATCACTTCAAATGGACCTGACCACAACGCATCTAGTTTGTTTCTTCTTCCAAAACCATGCATATTGCAATAAGCAAAACTTTTCCCTATTCGATATTCTGCTAAGGCCATTCAGTTCTTATCATCTGTTGATTTTGCTCATATCCTTTATTCAACATCATATCAAATGCTTGCAATTGCATAAGAATCAGGATATTTGTCAGTTAGTTTGGGTACTATTTGGCACTCATCCCTGATGTAGGTTCCACCACCAAGTATAAAATTGGTGGCAACGCGGCCTTTCTCCCATACAACAAAATCAAATGGCGTTTTTCCCATTGATTTATGATGATTGATATTGTAAACAAATGTCACCAAACTCAAGTACATTCCCCCATGCGGAAGTTCTTCCTGTGACCAGCTTCCTCAGTGTCGTGGCCAGCATTCCATTAACCCTTTCTACCAATCCATTCATCTCCAGCCAGTAGGGTACTGACTTGACTCCTCTGATCCCCAATGTCTCATTTAATCTTGGAATCACATAAGACATGAAGTTGGTCCCATTATTGCTAAGCAGGACCTGCAGACATCCATGCCAGTATACTACTTGAACCAGGATGAACCTCCCGGTATTGGTAGCATCTACTTTCATAAGGGCCTTAACTTTACCCATCTCATCAGAGGGTCTATGGCAACTATAATGTACTTGATTCCCCCTGTGCTCATTGTCAGTGGTCCCATCACGTCAATGAACACAGTGTACCAGGCAAATCCAGGGCAGACCAGTCAGTATCCAGTTGTATTTTCATGTGGTTTGTGCAGCTGGCACTCCATGCAACAAGCTAGATAATCCATGACATTGTAGTTGATAAATTCCCAGTAATAGTACTGGAAAATAAGATCAGTTGTTATCCTCAGGCCTCCATGCCTGACATCCTTATGAGTAGCTTGAACAATAGCTTCTCTTTCAGACAGCTTTGGAGATAGTAACCGCTTCCCATTGATCATATTAAATACTTGTCCATCCATGGTCTCAGTGTTTTCCATTACTTCCCAAAGCGCACCTTGAGTTTCTCAGGGCGTGTCCCCAATTTTTCCGTCAACCATTCTCTGGAATAGCTCATCCACCTGCGGGTATACCATCTGGACCATTGGTAACTGCAATGAGCCATCCGCGTTCTGGTGAGAAGCCCCTGCTCAATGGAGAATCTTGTAATCATAAGCCTGGAGCTTAAGTGCCCATCGGGCCAGTTGTCCTTCTGACTCTCTTAAATTGTGCAGCCAACGCAGCAAAGAGTGGTCCATCACCACTTTAAAGTGAGTTCTGTGGATGTACACCCAAAACTGCTTACATGTGTAAATGACTGCAAGGCATTCATGCTCAGTCACAGTGTAGTTCCTCTCAGTGGCTGAGAGTGTCTGGCTCACATATGCCACCAGATGTTTGTCCCCAAATCGTCTACTTGGCTTAGTATGGCGCTGATCTCCATCAATGAAACATTGGCTTGAATAATAAACTCCCATTGAAATTTGGATATTTCAAAATCAGAGACTCCATTAAATACTGGCATAGCGCATTGAAGGAGCCCTGGGCCTCTTCATTCCATACAAATTTTTTTGGATCCTTCAATAAATGGAATAATGGCTCAGCTATTAAAAAAGTCCCAAATAAATCTTCTATAGTATCTGACCATCCCGAGGAACACTTGGATGTCTCAGACACTCTTTGGCACAGCCATCCATTCTATGGCTTCCATCTTCTGGGTTTGCAGCTGCAATCCACTGGAGTTGATTATAAATCCCAGATATTCAACTATTTTTTTAAAGAAGTGGCACTTTCTTGGCTTAATCTTTAGGTTAGCTTCAGATAGTTGCTTAAATACTTTTACCAAGTGGTGTAGGTGATCATTAAACGTCCTACTGAACATGTTTATATCATCCAGATATACCAGGATGCATGACAACTTCAAGTAGCTAAATATCGCATCCATGGCCCTCTAAAACGTTGCAGGCGCATTACATAACCCTGGGGCATCCTTGTCAGTTGGTATAGCCCCTGAATGGAAATAATCACGCGTCTTTTCCTAGTCTTCCTTTGGCAAGTTGATCTGCCAATATCCCAAGATCAGATCCATCGCAGAGAGATACAGCGCTTCTCCCAATTGATCTAGTGCATTGTTGATCCTCTGTAGGGGATATAAATCCTTCTTCATAATTTTATTTAGCTTCTGGTTGTCAATCACCGCCTGGTTGAATCCATCTTTTTTCTTCATGATCAGAATTGGACTCACCTAGGGACTTGACAACGTAACTAGAAGCCCATAGTTCACTAGTTTGCTGATTTCATCCTCCACTACTGCTTCAATTGCTTTTGATTGTCAGATCAGTCTCATCCTGATCAGCAAATTTTCCCCAGTGTCAACCTTGTGGATCACATCGCATGCGCATCCCAAATCATGGTCATCCTGAGCAAACACTTTTCAATACTTTTTGAATAGTTTGAGCACCTCCTCTTTCTGACCTTCTGACAGATCAGCAAACTGCTCTTAATCAACGAATAGGCTGATGCTCTTGGTTACCCTGGCTGGTAATCACATTTCATCAAGAGTCCCAAAATTGTGGAATCTCCTCAATTTGGCCTTTAGGATCAGATGAACAATGTCGAACATTTACCTTTTCAGACTAAAGATAAGAATGCTGTAGGTTAAGTTCTGCCAAAAAGGGAAATGTCAGCCATTTGCAATATTCTGATGTTGTTATGAGTTCGTTTATTAAAATTAATAATAAAAAAGTTGAGGAAATCGGCCAAAAATCCCTGGCCAATTCTCTGTGGAACCCAGTTAATTGGGAAAACACCAGTTTAAAACCTGTACAGGCACTAATAAGTTTGGCTGGTCAGATTACTCCGACCTCACCACAGACTTTGGGGGAATCATTGGAAGGCACTCCCCTGACCCCAACAAAGTCTTTAATGCACCTGCGTGGGGACCCCCTTTTTTATAGGCTTGGCGGGGGTCCCCAAGGTGCAAGAAATTTTTGGGTGGTGATTGGCTCAAGTTTATAAAAAATGTTACCTCATGGGTACGTTTGGGTCAATCAGAATCCCTCTTCCTTTGCTCCTCTGCCCTGACATGAGTTCCTGAGTTATTATACACTATTCCTGCATATTTCCTAATTTGGACTCATGCAGGCTATTCCAAACATATTCCCAAATTCCCCCTTGGCCTTTGAAATTACTTTAAATACTATATAATTGGAGGTCGAGGAGTATTGTTTTTACCCTTATGCACGTTTAATAAAAATCATAAAATCCATTTTTATTAGCGCTTTAGTTATTCATTTATATAAAATCTTTGTGGAATCCAGCAGGCTTCAAGCACTAAGTGAGTACAAATCATCTTGATTACCAAAAACAAATGTGATGATCTGATTTCTCTTGATCTTCATTGGTTTTTCACTTAAATTCACCAGGAGAACTTTATTCCTCCATGGCCCAGCATTAGTATCTCAGGAGACACCCAAGGCTCCACTCTGGACTTCTTCCAGGGGCTTCTGACCTCCTCATACAACAGCTCAGGAATCTCCAATGTCAACCCCATGCTGAATATCATCTGTAATCCTGGTGCTATGGTCCTCTCATTCTTGATCCTCAGTGGAATTCCCTGGTTCTCTAGGATTTCCGCCAGCATTTCACATCACTTTATACCAACTAATTGGTACTGAATCAGGATAATGCCGTCATTGTATATTAGATTGATGAAGTTGTTTCTCTAATTCAGCAGAGCTTCACCATCCTTCTGATATACCAATGATAACGTCTGACCCAATATGGTCAATGTATTATCCTTGAAGTTACATTTAACTCCATATTTTCATAGAAAGTCCATTCCGATCAGAATGTCATAGTTTTGGTTAGCCAAAACTATTGCTGGTGCAGATACCACCAACAACCCAAATCATAATGGCAACGAGCTATATGCTCCACAGGAGATGGTGGTGCTCTGGCTAGCAGTCCCATATTCCTTCTTAAGTTCCAAGTCCAGCGAGATCTTCAACCATTTTACCAGATTGGTTGAGACAATATTGATGGGCACTCCGCTTTCAACAATTGCCCTCACCCGCACTTGATTCACTTGTATGTCTATCTATACACTCAGAGTATTGCAATATAGTGTTTACTGAGTGAATATTGGCATTATTAGCCAAATCTAGGGTGTGAATAATTTGCACTGATAAATCAGGAAACGATTCCTTTATTGCGCTGAGGGGGATTGACAAATTGGTCTCTCTAATTAGACTTCAGATAATTATTCAGGATTATCAGTGGTTCAAATCTTGTCCACCAGTTGTTGGGCATACGGCTGGGCAACTTCCTTGATTATCTCAGGGTCAATTCTCTTCTTCCTCAGCTCTGGTCGCAGCATTTACATCCAAATTGACCACTTGATACAGCTGATCCTGCTTGTCATCTATGAACAGATCACTGATATCAATTTCCTCAGTCATAACATCAGGAGGAACAGGCTTCTCCGCAGCTCTAGACTGTTCCCCATCTAGGCCATGAGCCCTTTTCCCAATTCCTTGGTGGCTGCTGACACTTTCTCCTGGACCACATTGATCTGATCCTTTGGCTTCTTACAGTGCACGGCGAAATGTCCTTTCCCATCACATTGGCAGCAGACCTTTTCCTTCTTATTTAACCATCTGAATTCTTTGGGCTTATTCCCCAGCATGGTTCAATAGGTCATCTCTTTAGCTTCTTTGTTTCCCTCCATGAGATTTGGATTGCATACCAGATTAGATTTGAAGCTTCTATTTGGGGCATCAAATGTCGCTCCCAATATATTCAAATTATCTACCATTTTGCAAGGTAGTTATTTCCATTGCAAACCTGGAAGACATCATGCAATGCAAATTGCAATAGGGCCAAAGGGCCACTTGCAAGGCGATTCTGGCATCAAAGTCATCCAATACTTTCGCTCCAGCCAGGATCTGTGACTTCTGGTAAAACCAATCCGCGAAGCTAGCTAGAGATTCATCTTTATGGAACTGGATTCCCATAAATTTCTGTTTGCGCTTTGGCATGCACATCAGACTCCCAAACTCTTTCATGATGGCCACCTTTGCCTCTGCATATGACCTGCTGTCCCCCTCCTGGTGAGGTAACACTAGGTTCTGACAGTCAGTGTCTAGCAATTCATGACCGTCAACGCCTTTTGACAATCCCCATAGCCATACATGGTCATGTCAAACAGTCAGAAAAATGCTGGGGCGTTATCCCAATGGAACGTTGGCAATTTTGGAATTGCCTTTAACTCCTCCGAGTTATCTCTGACCAATTCTCTTGGTTTGGCCACTCTGCTAACTTGAGAAGTGACTTTGGGCGCCATTTTCTGAAAGGGCAGCAAAAACGAGTGTCATGTTCCATGGGGTATTTGACTTTCCAAGTATCATGTAAGGACTTCTTTCTTAAGTATTGCTTGTCATATTGGGCTCACAAGCACATTTGTGAGCTTTAAGTTCTTCCACTTGTTTGATTAATCGCTCTATATCCGCGCCAAAATTTCTCAAACAAACGCAAAACACTTCTCACTCCATTTTTAGGCATAAGACCTCTTGAACAAGGTCCCCTTATTTCATCTTCAACGAAGTTACCTTTCTCAATTAACTCTTTCTTGAAGCTTGCAACGTTATCTATCCCTTCATTCACCTTGGCGACTGATTCTTCTAAGGCTGTGAATTCCTGGCGGTCTGCTGAGTTTAGCTCATTCTGGTTTACAGTGGTTAACTCTGTCCATAGTTTGTGTAACTCGTCTTTGTATGACATTCTTATAAATTCTTCAACTCAAACACCCCTGTATTGAGCACCAACATGTAAAAATTTACTTAGTTGGTTTATTATTGGCAACAATCCTAGTAACCTTTTTACTGCACAGGTTCAGTTTCTTTGTGCACTTCATCTGCGTTGTATAGTAGAATGGATTATTAATCAATAATATTATGATGACTGTTATCCGTAGTTGATTATGAATTCTTATATTTCAGCCTAACGCTCAGCCAGTATTCCTGATTCAATACTTGTGATGTCATGATCGTAGGGATTTGTTCCCTCATTCTGTACAGCCTAATCTTCGCTGAGATTTCCTGGTGACAATCTCTTCAGTTGAACACACATTCAGCAGCAATCCTAGATTGTGTCTCCTTCTTCACTAGATCCCTGCTCAAATCTATACTCTTTTCTCTAAGAGTCTTCCAATTATTGCACACAGCAATAATATCCTTGAGAAGAATAGCACAATGGAAGCTGATGATAGTTTACTCCTTAAATATATACTGAATGAACAACTTAGAACTATATATCTGTAGTATCTTTAAAATTATCTGTTTTATTATTTAGTACTCTTATCTGTTTTATTATTATTATAGTGATTCCTAGGGAATTTATAGTGGGGATTTGGTCATCTAACCCTCAGTGAAACCTCTTAGTTGAAACAGAAGCCGTTGCCATTGAATCACCTATCCTTGTCTTGGCAGCAATGGTCTTCCCATCCTGGCTAGAATTCCATCATTGGACATCCTCGAGACCCAAATGGAAAGCGTCAGAAAACATGTCCCTAACGTTTTCCTCTCGATCCAAGTGAAACAACCATATTTGGCTAGCGACCTGCTTAGGTAATGGGACTTATTACCCATTAAGGCAGGTTGCACACCAACCAATCAATTTGCTAGTTGCAGGCAGCATCACTCACCTACAACTTGTTATACATTTCCAATCAGTTATTGATGTAACCTGACCAACCCAATTGGTATATCTGATAGTTTATCACTATAAGATGCCCCTATTTTGTCAGCAACTCCGCCTGATGAGATCTTAAGTATTCGCCCAGATTGATCCCCGATGGATATGACCAGGCAAATATCCCAAAATCCCCAAACCTATTTACTCTGAAACTCAGGCCAACCAATTTCCAATTCACTTCGCCTTAGGGAATTTCCCCTAGCGATACCAGGTAATCTAGAAGGCTGGAAATATGGGCAAAAATCCCAACATCAAGTCTTAGATGAAAAAACTAAGTTACCCCCTGAGGCTGTGGATGCTGAAGATGGGATCCCTCTGTATGCCCCACATCTTATTAAAGTACCTTCTAGCTCACAAGTAATTGTGGATATGGGGATTATAATTCACATCCCTACTAATCAAGTTTTAGAGCTAAGTGGACACCTAAACCCTTCAATCAAAGAAGCATTAACTTTACCAGTAATTTTGGATTCTGTTTGTGGGGGATCTATATCTTATTATGGAATTTAACGGATTAAATCATCCAAGTTCCTCAGTATGCCCCTATTGCTTACATAAAGCTATGTCCTATTAAAAATATTGCCAATGTGAGTTGTTTTGGCTCTTTACAAGATTCATGGTTTGATCCCCTACCCATCATAGCTTTGATTGAAAGTAAAATTGGAGAAAATCTCACCTCTAATGAGCGCCTGAACGTCAAAAGACCTTCTTGAGGAGTATTTTGATATTTTTTTCCTCAGGACCAAGTGATAATGGAAAAGTGTTCGGGGTAATTCATTGAATTGAGACTGATGCTTACCCTCCATTCAAATCTCGGCCATACATAAAATCTAAAGTCAAGGAGGCTCAAGTGGCCCTAAAGCTACAGCAACTGTTGGGAGCTGGGTCGCTCATGACTTCTAAAAGTCCATGGGCTTCCCTGCTCTTATTAATTCAGAAAAAAGATAGTAACCACCATGTTGTCATGGATTATCACCACTTAAATTTAATCACAAGAAATGACAGCTATCCATAGACTCATATAGATGACTCCTTATGCTTGATGTCAAGTTTCCACTATTTTTGGCTATGGATCTCACCAGCAAGTACTGGCAAGTCAATTTATCACCAAAGAATTGGGAAAAATGTGCCCTCATCTCAAGTGAAGGATTGTTTAAGCCCACCAAAATGCCGCAGGGGTTAGTAACTCCCCTGCTATCTTCCAATGCGTTATAAACGTACTTTTTAATTAGCTATAAATGTTTGTGTGTACTAGTCTATCTTGACAATATTACAATTTTTTGAGAACTTTTACCAAGCACATAGATCATCTTCAGCAAGTTTTACAGCAGCTACAGCAAGCCTTGCTAAAACTAAAGCCATCAAAATGCTACTTCTTTCAGAATGAAATGGGTCTTTAGGCCATAAGGTAGGGGAAGCCAGAATATCCCCAATGGACAATAAGGTCCTGGAAATTTCCAAAATGTCCCCCTAAGTTCCTACAAGATGTATAAGTTTTTTTGGGGGATGGTGGGAATTATTGCCAGTTTATTCTCCACTTTTCTGACACCTCTGAGCCTCTAGTATATTTACTAAAGAAAGGGATACCCTTCCAGTGGAAAGAAGAGCAGCAGCAATCCTTTGACCTGTTATGCTTCTCTCTCACTCTCCAGTACTTATTCATCCTAATTTCAATAAACCCTTTCTCATCTTCACCAATGCTAGCAATATAGTCATTGGGGACATATTATCTAAGCACAACAAAACATTAGTGGACCATCTAAAACCTATTATAGCAAAACTTTAACAGAGCCAAATGCAACTGTAGCGTTACAGAATGCAAATGCTTGGTTATACTACTGGCTATTGAGAATTACCAAACTTATTTATACAAAAAGCATTTTACCATAATTACCAACCATGCTTCCTTACAATGACTACAGCAAATGAAGAACCCTGACGGGAGATTAGCCCATTGGGCGTTAAAAACTTCAAAACTATGATTTTAAATATTCATCAACCAAAATCTAATACACCAAAATGCGTTTTGCCTATCAGGCTTCCCATATTAACTTTAACTGACCCTAAGGAGTATTGACTCTATGACCCCTTAACTCAATTGCATTTATGGAAAGATGAATCCTAACCCTTCAAAAAAATTGCCAATAAGATTATAAATCTCCAAGTTAAAGATGGTAAACTATACAAACTTTTAGCTCAAAAATGATTGCCCTACATATGCCCATTGGAAAGATCATACATCATATTAGAGGCACATTAGCAAGTCGGTCATGGGGAATTTGGAAAACTTACCAGTGGCTCAAGACTCAATGCTACTGGAAAGGAATGCTTGTCTTAGTCCAAGACGTCTTAGAGTCCTTTCTGGTATGTAAAAGCCAAGCCAGACCAGATCCCAGATCTCAACATCCAGTGGTTCCACCCTGTGAAACCTTCCATACTATTAGCACTGATGTTGTGGGACCTCTCCCTCAAGCCTCTAATGGTCATCAGTTCCCATTTTAGCCGTGGATCATTTAGCTAAGTGGATTGAAGCTATATTGCTACCCTCCACTTTGGCAAAAGCTACCTCCACCTTCTTATATAATCAGATTATCACTCAGAATGGGTGCCCTAACATAATTCTCTCCAATAATGAGCAAAATTTCTGATCATCACTGGTGAATTATTTGCCAAACTATGGGATCCACCCAGGTACTTTCCACTCCCTACCATTCTAAACCAATGGAATGGTAGATCAGGTGAATGGTAATTTAACTGCCATTCTCTGGAAAATAACCATGACTGACCCCTTCTTTGGCCCCAATATTTTCCTAGTGCAATTCTGGTCTATAAATTAAGCTACCACCAAATAATTAAGATGTTACCCTTCCAAGAATTGAAGGAAGAGATCCCCAGTTGCCTTCTAAAGTACAGGCATGTTAGCTCAAGCTTCTCCTGATGCCCCAAAAGTTAATATGTGAAGCATCACCAAAAAAATTATCTAACTCCAGGTTCTGGCTTCTGAGAACTTATCCGCTACCACAAATAGAGAGACTAATTAATTTAATGTTAAGCACGAGCCCCTACACACCTTCCAACCAGGTGACCTAGTTCTTTTTACCATAATTGGCCTGGAGGTTGCAACAACAATCTGGGCACCATCTGATTGAGGCCCTACAAGGTCATTTATAAGGGGAAATGAACACTTAATTTTGGAGGTTATTCAGGGACCATGTAAATCATGCACACAGTCAATTCCTCCGGTCATTTTCCCCCTCCACCAAGATCTAGGGGGCGTTGTCAGGATTCCTGCCCAAATCCAAGATTTAGATGAGGTAGATATTGGGAATTGAACCCAAACTGTCAAAATTATTGGGGATATTCCCAATGAAAATCACCACCTTGCAACATCAGGGACAATCCCTGACTAATGTAGTCACCTAATAAGCGCCAAAACCACCTAAAATTATGGTTTAAACCTGATCTATGAGGCGAATGAATCTCTTTTAAGGAATGTAAAGTAGATCTTGGCTTGGTATGCATGAAGATTAGCTGAGATACTTTTATGATTTCCCTTATATAGTGCAACTAAGCTAATAAACTTTACATTTTTCTGTTTTTCATAATTTAAAATAAATTGTAATTTATTAGAAAGCCTCACCAGATATAGTACCTGGTAAAAGACTTTTTGTCCAAAAAAGCACAAAGGTATTTTTAACACCCTTGAGCTTTGGGTTACCTGGCTAGTATTTATAAAAATGGATCCGTTGTGATTCACCTGTGATCCCAACAGCCATACCATATAGCAGATAGGTCCAACGCCATTTTAGACCTTTGCCCAATAAGCAACGGCCACAATACTCTCTTCCATAGGATAGAGGGTGTTCCACATCTGGACAATATGGAATGAAGTTTGCTATCTGTTCTAGCTTCCTGTGTTTGTACATTTTACCCTACCTGCGACCCATTTGCTTTTTGAGTGATTTAAGAAAAAACCTAAGCTAAAAGCCATTATAGCAACCACAGCATTGTGGTCCATCCACACTGTCTTTTTAGAAGCTATCACTGTTGAGTAATTGACTGGACCTTATTGTCAGATATTCGATCATATCAGATATCAGCAATTATGGTTCAGGTGTAAACCTAAGTATATCTAAACATGGGAATTGCAGCCTAATGATTTCACTTAATCATATTCAACTATGATGACATGGGATCGAGGGCTTTGTTGGTTAGGTTAAACTTAAATTTAAGTTTTTAATTAGTGACTTGGGCACGTGGGCTTTGTTGGTCTATGTCAAAATTAGTTTGTAATGTCAGTCAAGTTTTCGATTGAATTAGTTACTAATTAGTGATACAAATTACCTTGGCATGTGCTGCCATTTGCATGTGAAAGTGAATTGGTTCAGCTATTTTGAAGACATGATAGAATACTATCTCAAGAATGATGATGGTGTTTACACCAACCCTGAGGCTGAGCATGATGCCTTGAGTCAAAGTATATGTAGACGTCTTTGCAAACTTTTTACATGGTTAAGTGCCACTGAAATTAAGTTGTCATGGGTAAGATGTGGTGAACATCAAACCCTATAGATAACGTTTAAGTTGATATTAATAAAATATATTTAACTACTAAACTTAAAAAAGTTTATAATTTAATTTATAAACTTTTTAGTGTTTAGTAATTTCTTTTATATTAGTCAGCTTTTACTTGATATCAGTAAGATCAGGGCGGCGTGCCATCGTCCAAGTAAAAATGACAGGGAATACAAATTAAATACAACCAAGAAGCTATAATTTAAATTTTAATCACCATCCTGTCTGTTGTCTTTACACAACAGATGCTCAAAACTGCATTTCACACCTGACGAGAAAACAGACATCAGATGAAGCCCAAAAGTCAACAAATGGCGCTCATGGCTGGGACCGCAGATGGTGACCAGTATCAACATTTGAGAGACCAAATTTTTCAGATGAAGGATGAATCCACCAGAAAACTAATGACTTCAATGATGATATTGATGCCATTGATGAGTCAATCAATAATCTCCATGGAGAATTGAACCAGTGCAAGAAGGCAATGAAAGAAAAGGACCAAGTGATTTTCACCTTGCAACTACAAGCTACTAGCCTGAATGAGGAAATAGCGAAATAAAAATAAAAAACACTGAAATCATGTCAATTGGAAAAACAAAATCAACAAGAGAATTCAAACTCTGGCTGATGGGCGTTGTCAGTGTTCTACAACCTGCTCAACTGGAAATTCTCCAAATATTATGAGGACGAAGCTTCATAGATAGCTACCAAAATGGCCGCTGGGACATGCTGACAACTGCCTAAAATGTGATTGCTTTGGTCAACACTAACATCTCAAATTGGGCTACAATGCCCCAACGCCCTAGTACGCCTGGTTCTGGTCAACAAAGGAGTAATCATGTTAACCAGGAATGGGGAAGAAATAATTTCAAACCAGCAAACCTGCCAGCCTTTGACAAGAACGGAAGTTTTACCACCTTTGTGAAACGCTTTTAAATGGCCATGCATGGGGCCAGCGACCATAACAAAGCAGCCACCATGATTAACTGCTTGGATGAGTGGAGCATTGAGTTGATTATGCCTCA